>JBBPPB010000866.1:0-10555 GCA_038091755.1 Leccinum pallidistipes | reverse complement strand
ACCTCCACACTCCGTTCTTGTGCCGGACAATCGGCCGAAGGCACTTTCCGTGATATCCGAGACGAGTCCCACGACTCGATATCATCCTGGTTCGGCCACTACCGGCCAATCGGTTTCTGACTTGGCGCCCACTTCCGTTCCGGGCCTTGTCAAGGAGTCTGGGCCTATTGCCTTTACAGTCATGAACCAGGACATGCAGGAGATCTTTGATGCCCTCGATGCTCTCGTTCAAGCGATATCCAGGCAGACGCAGATTATTCTCAAGCAGGCGACGACGCTCGTCGAACAATCGGCGATGCAGTTGAAGAGCGTGGAGTTGTTTGGCGTAGAGTCGTTTGAGGCGATGAAGGAGCAATTGCATACGCACAACGAGCGCGCTCGGAAGCGAGCCAAGGAGATCCGGGAGATGGGCGCCAAGTGGCTCTATGACGCCTCGGAGGCGATCACCACGAGAGCTCAGCTCTCCAAAGATGTGGCTCGGGAGGTGGCGGAAAATCTCGCTCATCGGGCCCAGCGTGCGAGGGGGAAGGCGAAGGAGGTGGCGGCGGAGATTCAAGACTTCGTGAACGAATACGACAGCCTCGAGCCGCTTGCATGGGATATGCATGCGAAACATTGGAGTGAGTGGGCGGAGAGAATCCTGCAGGGGAAGGCGGGGAAGCGATGCCAATCTTCCAGACGAAACCTCGAGGCCCCAAATTTTTGTTGATATGTAATGATAGGTGCCGTACAATGTATTTTGTGTAAGCTGGATACGAGTTCTTAGGTGTTTGTTGCTGTGCAATGTAATATCTCCGTTCAACGTTTTCAACTATCGATCGATTCAACGTTATCGATTCGACACTCGATGTGCATCAAGACTACATCAAAAACTTGTGTATGGATTCAAGATCACGATGATCCATCCCTCATGAGACGCACCAACACCGCGTTCTCTATGCTCGTCTCCCATATCTCCATCTTTGCTCGTTTGATCTCTGCAACCAGCTGTCCTCGGCGCTCTCGAGCACGCTCAAGGATAGCCTGCTTGTCGAGCGTGCCTTTCGAGGTACAAGTCACGCTGGGAGTGGACCGAGTCGATGCGGACGACGTGCCAGTAGCAACGCAATCAACCGCCCGCGCCTTTCCTTTCTGTGTCGCGGTAATGCGGGGGGACCCGGAGCGCTCTGTCAGGCAAAGGGACGACGCCCGAAGATAGTCCTCGAGGGGTCGGTGGGTACAAGGATCTGAAAACAAACGTTCGTGAACACGCTGCGCGCGATGAATGGATGCAACGCCCACCTCGAATGAGATCTTGATGAGCTACCGCAATGTCAGCGCATGTTTCAGGTGGTGGCGTAAGTGGTCCCGTGAGGGAGCTCAACGATGTACGCGGAGAATGTATGAACACGGGTGGAGAGAGAGAGTCGTCCAGTGCTTGTGGCATATCGCCCAGGATAGGTGTGGATGTGGGAGAAGTCGACGACTGCGACTGAGGGACTGAGCCAACCTGCTGAGATATGGCCAATAAGGCCGGATCGATCGCTTCATCTCGTGTTACGTGTGGTGTTGTCAAGGCGTCGCACTGCACTGGGACAAGTACGTTCGACGCAGGGCCAGAGGATAACGGATCCAAGGAAAGTGGCGCACGAGCATTCCACTCTGAGTCCGTGATGGGTGTGTTTGTTTGAATAGGCATGAACTGTTGGAGCTGGGACAACCATTCTTCGAATGCCGCATAATCACAGGGGGCCTCTGATCCACCATCCTCAACTGCGCCCTCGGAGTCCATAGACTCGGACATCCTATCCTTGGAACGAGAAGCTGAAGGATCGATGGAGTCGGATGCTTCCCACAGGCTGTCCGTCGTCGCCACACTACTCGGCGTACCAGTCGTGGCGCCCTCCGGGCTCGCACCAGTATACGACATAGATTCTTGGACATTCGCTTGCGTCGAACCGGTCTGTCCAATCTGCGTTTCCAAAGACACGCTTCTGGATGACTGGCTGCTCTGAACCCTAGACCGTCCATTTCCTCCGCTCTTTGCAGTTTTGATTGCAGCCCTCCTCGCGGCACATTGTACAAGTTCTAGCAACTGGGTTACGAGTTGCTTTGCTCTATCTTGCGCCCAGGTATCTTGATACGCCTCGGGACCTTCACCAGCTGCGAACGGGAAAGGGACATCCCAATCAGCCGCCCCAGCAGGCACGTGTTTGAGTTTTCGACGTTTTTGGGGCGGAGCAGAGGGTGCTGTTGGGACACCAAGTGTAGAAGATCGCGCACTATAGACGTTGTGGCCGTAGGGACGCGAGAAAGGATGAGGGGGTGGATTTGCGGAGGGGAAGCGAGGCTCGCCTCCAAAAATTTTGATCAAGGACTCCAGCACAGGGAAGATGTTCTTTTCTTTCGCGAGAGAATTCACGATATTTGAGCGCAGTGTCTCGGGATCGAGTTGGTCCAGGCGCTGTGGCATCCGAGGGTGTTGTCTGACATGCGAAGCGTCCTGTTCATCGTCAAGGACAATCGGATGGGCTGGCGTCAATCCACGAATAGGGGAATGTGAACGGGATGGTTGTGCAGAAGATGATTGTGAAGCGTGGGTGTATAACTGTGCAGGCTTGACGCAACCTACTAGACCCGCAAGGCCAAGTAATGAGGACTGGGAGCGCAGGAAGTTTGGCGGAGTGGGTTCATTTGGTCCGGGTAAGGTGATGGGGGGAGCTGACGCCAAAGACTTTGCTTTTGGCGGTTTTCGCTTTCTGGTGGGGGCGGAAGCGAAGCGAACGGCGCCGGATGATGAAGATGCCCTCCCACTGAGTGAATGGGTGGATGACCTGGACGCAGCTACTGGTGTGTGCGCCGAAGTTGGCGTCACAGTGCTCGGGGGGTCATAACTTGTGGTAGGATGGGGAAGTGACAAGCTCGAAGCTGACAGATTGGCTGGAAGTTCAGCACACGACATATGGGAACCAGGAAGTGCAATGGTCCCCACATTTTTGCTTCCCGTAACGGTACCAACTTTTTCTCGTGCAATGAAGGTCTCTGAGGATGGTGACCTACCTCTGGCTGGGGATGGAGGTGGCGAGCCGAAGAGAGAATCCTGATCTTCATCTGAGAAAAAACCAGATGGATTCATCTGATATGATCGCGTCGAGGAGGTGCAGATATCTGCGCCTTTTTGAGTACACCTGACAAACAATGACTCCAAACAAAACTGGTAACCGTCAACTGCCACGAGGACAGCACGATGGTCGTGCGTGCGTCTCTCCTTCACGTAGTCAGTGCGAACGTTTTGTCATCTCTGCATTTATTACTATCCTAGTGACATGTTGTCTCCATCCGCTCGATCTCCTGAGCAAAATTCCCCCAGTGGTGCTTGTCCTCATCCTATCCCCATGGCACCGACACCTTTGCCTTGGATAGTATAATCATCGACACAGCAATCCTTCCATAGAACAACTCCCCGGACACGGTCTAGACATCATTGTACCTGCTTAAGAAGCAATTGCATCCAATCGCACCCGCCGCATTGCCCGTCGCTCTTCGATATTCTTTGGGTCCGCAGGCGGTCCAGACCTCTGACATCGTAATTCCTGGGCCTCGGCCCAATCACTTAACGATGTTCGAGACTCTCTCGTTATTCCGACGAATTTACTCCCACTTTACTACGCTTGCAACGCACAGCAGGTAGCCATCCTGTCGGTGGCATTGCCTAGACCTCCGCATCCCCGCATGGACTGATAATGACGAATCCGAAGTTGGTCACCCAAATTGGCCCAACAATCAAACCAACCATGGATCCTTTTCTCGCTCGTCGGATGGCAGATCAAGCTCAGCGAGTACGTTCGAGACTATTATTTTTGGGACGAACGAATTTCCCACTACACATCCGACGTGAAGGTCTAGACCGGAGACACTCTCAGGGTCAGAGTCATCGTGGATGATGCACTTGCTCCTTTTTGGAGCATCGACCATCCATGCCTACACGCAAACTCTATATATTATCCAGCTCCGCACTATGGTTCCCTGCTCCTTCGTATATAATCGTGCGCATGCTTGGAAAGACCTGCGTACTATGATCGCCGTTTTGCCTTCACCATGTCATTCCGCAGCATTTCCTTCGTTTACGAGCTTCTCCGCTCCCTCCACATCAACTTGGAAGATGAGTTCCGCTTCTCCGTCGAGCTCGACAGAGAGCTGGACGACTTGCGGAAATTTTCGTTAGCATTGGTATGTAATCCCCCTACCTCGACCCGGGAATCATCTAAAACTGAACGTACCGATCGATCGAACAGCTCATGGCATTCCTCACGTCGGTTTATCTCCCCTGCCAGTTGGACTGCGGCTAACAGCTTCTTTGGCCACAGTATCTACGAGATCTCGGAGTCTAACGCGCTGGGAGCAGCGACACTCGCGCTCCTCGTTTACACGATCAACCTTCATATTGCCGTCAGCGCCCGCCTTCTCCGAGTAAGCAAGTTGTTCCTCCTCTTTCCAAGAAGCCTTTCCTTCTTTCCACCTGCCCTTCAGGTTTCTAATTTTATACCTAGAACACTCCCACTCTCTCTAGGTTTCTCCATACCGTCCCCCTTCTGGGTATATTTGGCATGATCATATTTAAGCTCGTGATCATCGTGCGATCACCTGCCGTCGCAGCCGCCGTGCTTTTGACATGTGCCTTGCCACCACTCATGATTGCCGTTTATCCTATGATCGGACGGTACATCGAATCGTTCTGGAGGCGGGATTTGGCACCCGTTATGCCAGGTCCCGGTAATCTCCCCGTGCAGGCTAGCGGCTGATAACAACTTGGCTTCCAAAATGCTCACGACTCCGTATCCAAAATACCCTGGTTGTAGGATACATCCGCACGTACATCTCCTCGGTCGTAACTTGTGGAAATACATAAATTATTCGGATTCCGTATCATATGTCGCCGCCCGCGAGAGATGAAGCAGCAGCCTAAAAAACGCGACGTCGTCGTACGGTGGAGGACGCAAGACTGCGCGGTCATGTTGGATGTTGTTGAATTTTACTGCTCTTGGTTCGCTTTGTGGGCCACCGATTCATGGGCCCATCAATATATCCGTCAGGCTGGGTATTAGGGTGGTAAGTTTACCGACGCTTTCGTGTTCCATATGCTGAGCGTGAATTAGATGCCATGCTGCCGCATCGGTATAAACCGCCTGCTTGGTAAGTTGCTGCGCAAGTTTTGAACGATCTCGATATTGACTCTCGTAGTGTCATGCATTTACCATGAATGATTCTGTACAACAGGCTCTAGATGTACACATAATAAGAATAAGTTATTCTCTACCTATAAGGACAGTGCATTACGAACGTGATTCTTCTGGTTTTTGGGGAGTGTCACATCTGCAAGTTCGTGTATCGTTCGAACTGGTTCTGACTGGAGAAAATGATTTAATGACCGCACGCGTCAGCAGAGGAATGACTGGCTTCGCCACTCCCGGGACCATATCATCCGGCTCATAGAGTCATGGGATTGAGTTCTGGAGCAATCATGGGCGTACTGGTTCAACCGATAGGCAGGATAGTAGATATGCGAGTGTGTCCCCTGAAGCGCCATCGGTCGACAAGACACCTATTTCCTCTGCATCGCGATAAACTTCATCTATGTACTCGGCAGCACCAGACAGGTGAGCAACCTTGCAGCAAGTGGCGTGCAGGGCAAGCAACTCCGGCGCAGGAACCGGAAGATTTTCGGGATCCGAAGTTGAGAACGTGACGAACTGTTGCCAGAAGTATGGGAGTTTTACACCAAACCACTTGACTTCATAACGGTTTTCCTCGGACTGTAGTGAGACGGTAACTCGATGAGTGTCGTGGCTAAAAAATACGCGGCAATACCAAGACTCGCCGTGGCTTCGAGGTACAAGTTCAGCCGATAAAATGCGTGGCGCACATTGTATTCCATAGTCATGACATTGATCAGGGAATGAACTTTCGGCCCATTGAACTGGCTGATGTCACAATGGAACCGCTCGAGAACGGCCAGTATGGATGCGGAATAGTCGAGCTACAACTAGACGTGAGTTGCTCACAATAAGCACCTGTGGCCACGCACCTTGGGTTTCTCTTCAGATTTAGGTTCCACACCAAAGTATGTAGACTCTGGAATGATATGGGCACATCGTGTAAAGACTCCACCGGAGTTGCCTATGATATCCTTGGGGGCTGTATCGTCAAATATACCCGTTACGACACATCTCCAATTATCTCGAATGAGAGCCTGTGCAAGGCGAGCAGTGAGAAAGAGGGAAAAGGAATAAGGTTGTGGTCATTCACTGACGCGATGTTTAGCGGCCTCAAAGGTGTGATTTGAGGGGTGTTCGCTGGTTTTTGGCGTGCTGCTGCCTTTGTGCCTTTTGACTGGACAAGGGAAAATAGATTAGCATGCAGGAGAGTGAAGGTAGCGAATGGAGGACTCACAAGGTACGATGACGGCACGTTCAAAGAATGCACCGATATCAGTGAGGTCACTGCTGACCTGGTGCGAGTGTATGCAGTTGGCAACTTCAGAGCGGACATCCTGATTGGGTGCACAAAGCAGCAAGTAACCGAGAATTCGGACGTAGCGCAGCTTGTTTGGATCGAACGCGGCAGCTTGCTCTTCGCATTGAAGGCAAATGGTGTATGCGCCGAGGAAATTTGGATCCTCGTGGGTGATAAGTTGCACTTCTCGAGAGTCGACCGTCGGAAGGGGAGTACCCATGGCGCAATAATGATTCAGAATTCCCTTGCTTGCAAGATTGGGAAAAGTTCAGTAACAAAACGTTGTAAACAAGGTATTTGCCAACGACGTTACGAAGTGCGGCGTGCCAATCTAGACCGGTACTTACTTACCCGGTCTTACCGGAGACACTCTCTGGTCAGAGTCATCGTGCCACTAAGCACCTGCTGCCTTTTACTCGGAGCACCGACCGTCCATGCATACACGCGAAACTCTGTAAATTATCCAGCTCCGCACCATGGTTCCCTGCTCCTTCGTATATAATCGTGCGCATGCTTGAAAAGACCTGCGTAAAAAATTACTATGATTGCCGTTTTGCCTTCTCCATCATGTCATTTCCTTCATTCGCGAGCTTCTCCGCTCCCTCCACATCAACTTGAAAGACGAGTTCCACTTCTCCGTCGAGCTCGACAGAGAGTTGGACGACTTGCGGAAATTTTCGTTAGCATTGGTATGCAATCCCCCCTACATCGACCTGGGAATCATCTAAAACTGAACGTACCGATCGATCAGCGCTTAAATTCAACTTTGAGCGCTGAGCGCTCACCTTGAAACATCGCGGCCTGTCTTTCCATACACGAGGATGCCATGTGACACCACCACCGTGGAACTAGCCGGCGCCATGCTGTATTATGATAGAATCAGATACTGTTAAGTAGCTCGTTCAGATTTCCGAACAGGAGGCGCTCAAGGTGGCCTTTGCCCTACCATGATCCGTCTACTGTTTGCTTTACTCTATCTCTCCCACTCGGTCCAGGGAACGAACACCAATACCACGACGATCCCTACCTGCCCAGATCTGGGTGGGTCGTATCGTAGCGTCTGGAGTATATTGGGGGGCTGTGCGCTGACCTTGGTGATTTGCGTATGGCATGCAGTCCACCTTGACGTGCCCGAACCCGGAGAAGAGTTGGTAACAACCATTAAGAAGCATGCGTTGTTCGTCATCGGGGGCTTCCTTGCCCCAGAGTTTCTGATCGGGATAGCGATGGAACAATGGATTAGGGCTCATCACGACGTCATAGAATTTCGTGGTACGTCTCTGCATTTATTGATTGTGTGCGGCTGGCAGTGTTTGGAATTAATCTTCAGAGAGAGGGTACGAATGGTCCATGACACACAGCTATTTTGCAGGCACTGGTGGCTTTGTTTATCGCAACAAGGAAGGTCGTTTGAAAGCGATCAATGCCCTCGAATTCCTCGACCTCTGTGAGGAAGGCAAAATCATGAATCAATTCATCACGGAGAACGACATCAAACGACAAGAGCAAATCAGATGTTATATCAAAAGTGATCTTCACCATCCAGTTGCTCTGGTTCATGCTGCAGATTACCGTCCGTTATTTCACCGGGCTCGCGGTCACACTTGTGGAACTTGACACTCTTTGCATGGCTTTGCTGGCGGTGTTTTATCTCCTCTTATGGTGGAACAAGCCACTCGACGCTGGATCCCCTCATGTCTTCGATGAGGCCCCGGAGGACAAGGTGTATTCGCCAGAGGAGTTGTAGGTATTCAATTGACGAAGTAGAAGCTGCGCTAAAATAAGATGCAGATCGAAAGCATGGAAGTCGCAATCCTACTTTCTCCACAGACTAAAAATGTCTATCGCAAGGACGAATGCGATACTGCAAGCTGAACAAGAGCTTCGAGTTCGGACTCGAATGTCAGCAGCGGCCCGGGTTAAGCCACTTCCGAGATGGTTGCAACCGTAAGTATTGCTTGTATCACATGCTTTCTCTACAGACTAAGAAATTAGAGTGTAAGGACCTTTGTAGCATCACTGGCCGCTGAAGAAGTAGGCACTCGTCGATGGTTCCGATCGCAAGTATTACTACATAGTAAGAAACGCACCATGCTGACATGATATGCAGCTATACTCGCGTAATTGTCGACAGATCTCTGTCCTTCCGGCATTATAGTGTTCGAAGGAAAGGCGAAAATGTTTGCATATTCCGATCCTATTTTCTACCGATTACTAAATGATATTCCAGCGTGGTTGTCGTCTATCCAGGCTGGTGTGGCGCATGTGCAAGCTCAGTTCAGCTATATTCAACAAATCGATTAAAAAAATCGATCCTGACAATGGCTCGATGATCTCTTTTGTTTTCGCGTGGAGTGTTCTAGGTGCCCTACTCCGTGAATTTCGAGCGTTGTGTAGCAGAGAAAAAAGGTGTATATACTACATTGTGGAATTATGTATATACATGGAGATGAGATGTGACTAGGACGGGAAGAATGGGCGAAAGCCCGTCGGGCTTTCCGGCCCGAAACACTGGACCCCTTGGGGCGAGCGAGCTGCGAACCCGACAGTTAAGGAGCCTGTGACGCGCGAGGTGAAGCTCGGCCCCATCATGAAGGAACGGGTGCTTACTGGTATCAACGCACCGGCGGCATCGCGTGGTGCGAGAGGCGCTCGACGAGGTCCGGCCGCTCCATGAGGTAGGGGGAGAGGATGAGTGCGTGTTTTCTCAGGTACTTGGTGAATGAGTCCCCGGACCAGCGCCCCATGGTCTTTACGACGTCGAAGGGGGTTCCGAGGAGCAGGTAGTGGAGGGTGCCCCCAATCCGGAAGCTGTGGCCTTTGACGTCTGCCAGTCGGTACTGGGTGATGACTTCCTGCAAGCGCTTGTTGAGTTCCTGCCGTGTGAGCGGGCGCAGGCCGGTTTTTGGGTGTCGCCAAGCGAAGAGGTGGTCATCGGGTCCCGGGTCGTTGACGCGGAAGTGGTTGTCAAGGAAGGCGACCGGGTCCGTGGGGTGGTCGATTTGGGCGCATTGCGTCGTTTCGCCCGATGGGGAGCATTTGGTTGTGGGGAGGCTGAAGGAGAGGACCACGGCGCGGTTGCTATCGAGGGCCCGTGTGCATAGGGCGCGGGTTATGTTTAGGGAGGGGTGGAACTTGGACATGGCTTGGACAGTGAATTCTCCCAGGCGAGAGACGGAATAGAAAGTGATGAGGAGGCAGGCGTAGATTGCCGCGTCTCGTGGGGTGTCCAGGTCGAGGTAAGCGAGGAGCTGGAGGAGGAGCTCGCGCTCGACCGGGATGCGTTGGACGCACTTGGACGAAGCGGGGGCTAAGCGTTTTGCTCCTTCCAGGAGAGTGCTTAGCTCGGTTTGTTCCATCTTCCAGGGGTGCCCGTGTAACAGATGCCATGCGCGAATCCCGGCGATCGCGTTCGAGAGGGCGGAACCGGAGTAGGCGCCAGCACAGCTGGCCAAGAAGGCGGAGATGAGGCGATGAGAGGCGGGGCAGCGGTGGTCTTCCGCGATCTCGTTGAGATCGCAGAATACATGGAATATGAGGAGGCCTGTACCGTAGGTCTCCTTGGTCTTCTCCTTCCAGGCGGAGTGGATGGTGTCCAGGATGCGATCGAGGTGGGCGTCAGAGATGACGAGCGTGTCCTCTGTGAGGGTGTGGGTAGACGATGCGGGGGAGGAACGAGCAGAGGGGCTGGAGGGGATCCAGAGTCGGAGGCGGTCTCGGGCGAAGCAGTGGGGACGGAGGGGGGACAGGTTGGGGCTGAGGCGTGGATGGTAGGGGTGAGGAGATGGAGAGGTGGTGGAGGCGGTGGTGCTGGTGCGGGGGGAATCAAACCTCGGTCCCGTCAGGTACTTGCGCGAGGGCCTCGCGGACGAGTTGGTCCTCGAGCTGGTGCTGTGCTCGGGCTCGTTGGATGGCCTCAAGGCGTCTCCCCCGATGGGGGGTACTAGTCTGAGGGTGGGGAGGGTTGAGAGGAGCTCGAGGTTGGGTGAGGTCATCCGGGAGGTCGACGACATCGATGAGGAACGGGATAAGGGGGGGAGGGATGGGAACACGCGGGAGGAGG
>JBBPPB010000865.1:0-10560 GCA_038091755.1 Leccinum pallidistipes | reverse complement strand
GTCAAAATAAACTCCAGAAGACGACGGACTGCACGCGTGTCCTCGCCGTATATGACCGAGAGTGAGATCTAGTTAGGCCTCAAAGATATTGAACAGAAAATATCTTCTAGTACCCGCTGTCTCGCGACTCGAGCCTAAGTACAACTTCGCTCGAACTGCATGGACAAACATGGTTGGAAATAACCGCCAGGTTCAAACTAGGTGAGACTGTAAGGTACATTGTAAGATTGCTCCGTATATAAACATGCTCGTTCGGTAGAATAGTTCGTACTGACAAGTAAAAAGTAGCGTAGGAGGGGAAAAGTCATGCTGAAACAGTCGTTTTCGACTAAGCGTCATCTACCAAAGTGAATGAAAGGAACCCAAGAACTAAAGGGAGCACCAGAGTCACGAAGTTTCTGGACGGCTAAGTGCAATGCGACTGCCGCCTCCGTACTGTCGGGAGCCCGGCTAGTATCTCGAAAGAGGTGCTCGTACACGTCCGTCGCCACATTTGATGCGTCCTTGTCCATTATAGACCACATCGTCCCGATCACACTACTATACCCGGCAAGAAGCATCCCAGCTGCCAGATGAACGGACTCTTCCGACAACGACTCATCTCCTTGCGCAGTCTGACAGGCAGAAAGGAATGCAAGTCCACCTTGCGGGCGCGATAACTGCATAATGTCCGACAGCTTCAAGCGATGATGGTTGGCGAGGCATAGCCCGCTGTCGAGCGGTGTCCTGGGATCCTGTATTCCGTGACATGCAAAATGGACCCAGTGGGTATTCTTCAACTTCTCCCTGACGTCCTCGACAGTCCCATCGGAGTTCTGGAGGATTGCTAAAGGGGATTTCTTGCATAATTCGCTGATGGAATCGATCTCGTGTTTCACCCAGGACAGTGAATTGAGTCCGTCTGTCGGTGGCTGAGGGACGGCAAGTAATCGAAGGGTGGAAGAAGGGTTATGCAAGCTATTCTGAGGTGACGATGCGAGCCGAGACGCTCAAAGCGAGTCAACAATGAGATCCCGAGGTTGTTCAACCAATTTGGTTTGTCTGGATGGCCGTCGGGTGACCGACAGACAGCCTCCTCTTTCATCGATATCGACTTGTTGAGATCTGCGAGGTCCCCGAGACGCTGAAAGCGACCAGACAATGAGTTACCGAGGTTGTTCAACCGACTTGGTTTGTCTGGATGGCCGTCGGGTGTCAGACAGACAGCCCGCTCTTTCATCGAGATTGACCTGTTTAGATCCGCGAGGTCACCGAGACGCTTAAAGCGACGGGATAATGAGTTCCCGAGGTTGTTCAACAGACACAGCTTGTCTAGATGGCCGTCAGGTGACAGGCAGACAGCCTCCTCTTTCATCGAGATCGACTTGTTTAGATCCGCGAGGTCCCCGAGACACTCAAAGCGACGAGATAATGAGGTCCCAAGGTTGTTCAAACGAGCCGGCTTGTCTGGATGTCCGTCGGGTATCAGATAGACAGCTTCCTCTTTCATCAAGATCGACCTGTTCAGATGCGCGAGGTCCCCGAGACGTTCAAAGCCAAAAAATAATGAATTCCCGAGGCTGTTCAACAGACCTGGCTTGTTTGGATGGCCGTCCGGTGACAGACTGACAGCCTCCTCTTTCATCGAGATCGACCTATTTAGATCCGCGAGGTCCCCGAGACGCTGAAAGCGACCAGATAATGAGTTCCCGAGGTTGTTCAACCGACTTGGCTTGTCCGGATGCCCGATGGGTGTCAGACAGACAGCCTTCTCAAACATCGAGGTCGACCTGTTTAGATCCGCGAGGTTCCCGAGACGCCGAAAGCGACTCAATAATGAGCTCCCGAGGTTGTTCAAGCAAGCTGGCTTGGCTGGATGGCTGTCGGGTGACAGACAGACCGCCTCCTCATTCATTGAGATCGACCTGTTTAGATCCTCGAGGTTCCGGAGACGCTCAAAGCGACGAGATAAAGAGATCCCAAGGTTGTTCAACCGACTTGGCTTGTCTGGATGGCCGTCGGGTGACAGAGAGATAGCCTCCTCGACCATTGAGATCGACCTATTTAGATCCGCGAGGTCCCCGAGAAGCTCGAAGCGACAACATAACGAGTTCCCGAGGTTGTTCAACCGACGTGCCTTGGCTGGATGGCTGTCGGTTGTCAGACTGACGGCCTCTTCTTTCATCGAGATCGACCTGTTTAGATCCGCCAGGTCACCGAGACGCTCAAAGCGACGACATAACGAGTTCCCGAGGTTGTTCAGCATGGACGGCATGTCCATGTTAGGATGGTCATGATCACTAGAGCCTCGTCGAAGATCCACGGCAGCCTCCAACATCCTAATTGCCTCGTGTATATCAGCAAGTACGCCATTGCGTGCGAACCGCTCAGATAACAGCATCCCAAGGCCAAAAATCAGTGTAGGTCGGTCAGGATTCTGGTCTGACATGTTCTGTAGCAGGTTCCGCGCCGTCTGTATGGAATGGTCGCCATTTTCTTGCTCTGCCGGCGACGATCTACCGTCTCCTGCCTCCACCAATGGCGAAGTCTTGGCCATTTGCAATGCGAACAGCGCTGCTCGGTGTGTATAATTTCCTACCACCGAGCCCTCTATCACTCCTGCCAGTAAATCCTTTGCTTCTTCCCTGTCGACCTCGATCCCTTGCCTCTGGAACCGCACAACTAGCGCAAGACCAAGTTCCAGTACCGTTGTGCAATGATCCGGATGATTTGTGCTCCGCAGTCGTAGAGCATCCCGATACAATCCAATTGGTACTTCTAGGTCAAGCTCCCCATCGTTGGCCTGGCAGTCGATGAATTTCGCATGCGCCAAGTTGAATAAAACGGCTGAGCGATTAAGGTCATCTATCGGGCAAATCTCCTGAACACGCTGGAAAGTCTGGATGGCTGCATCTAGATCCATTTGGTCCTGCCCCTGGCGGTAACGCAGGAGAGCACAATGTCCCTCGTCAGTCAGCTGTTCCAGCGCGTTCATTTCGCGTGACTCCGGTAGCTGTTGTCGTCAGTTCAGAAAATGACTACAGCGTCATGAACAATCTACTTACGTCGAGTTTGGGACATGATTCACTCGTACCACAAATGCGTCTCTCCGTGATGATGCGAAGGGACGAACACGATGGTAATATATCATCCTTCTGCGCTGTAAAGTCGGTGACTACGAGGGGATGTCAAGGAGTGTGTGGTAGACCAAGGAGTTGCTCACACTGAAGGTGTTCATTCTGGAACACTTTTCCTACAGTACTCTGGAATCGACCCAGCAATTCTCCGTTTCCTAGCCTCGGTCCCAGCTCGAACGATGCGTAGACACTGAATGAAATAGAAGATGATGGATCTGATGGCCTTTGGTGGCTATTGAATGAAAGAAGCAGAAATTCGGCAAGTGGTGACGCACAAGAGGATTTCTTTATCCCACTCTACGGCATCCTTCTCTGTCGACACGGGTTGGTTGGATGTTTGTATGGTCCTTCCACCGACTTCCACAATGACATGGAAGCCTGCTGGTATGCGACGGAGGCAGGATGCAACATCCGTGGCACGTATGACTGAACAGGTATGTTTGCGATGTCTCCAGTATGCCAGCGCGAGATTGTTACGCACGTGTTACAAAGAAATGTTCGCATTCATTGGTAGGTGATGAATGCGAATGCGAGTCGGGTTGGGGTTGGGGGGGCGATCCCGGGGTGAAAAAATTGTTACGTATATTCCTACACATGTGCAGGAAGTGAAGTCTGAGAGCACGGAGGAATGCAATCATTGTGGGCAAGTTCTGAGTGTCGAGTGTTCTGCACTGGCACTGGTAGGCTTATATCAAGATTCAAATGCGGCTAGTCGCAGACTTGCTGTACACTAATATACATTTCTGATAGAATGAACGATCGTGGTGCATGATACAGTAGCGCAGTGAGGCACGAGTGAAGGCACATTGAATCGGACCAGCGACACAAACCATTGATTCTGAAGGCCCCGCTTCCTCGTTCGTTTCCACCAGGACCACCACGCCTTGCAAGTCCCGTTCCACCACGCGTTTCAGCACACCCTCTGTGTATTGTGGATTATTTGTCATTATTTGCAATTGTCGGGGTTTTTAGTCGTTCTTTCGCACTCTGCCAAATCTCTTTGTCCGAGGGCTGTTTCTCCTGTTAAGGCCCAAGCTTCCGAGTCGTTGTCCGGTTTCCCATCCCACACCATTTGCCCGACAAGTTTGGGCACTGTCAGTCTCGGGCCGGAAATACTTTCGGTTTTTTGCCCACACCATCATGTCCGGAGCATGTCGTTCATGTATCCGTGCCTGCATACACACTCTCCCCTCACCTAGCAAACTGAGCTCAACATGCATAAACTTCACCCTCGTCACATTCTATTCCTAATTGCGGCATCATCAAGTTACGGCCAGCCAGGACATGCGAAGCCAGAAGTCGAGAGGGTCGAGATGGGGACGAACGACAACTCAGTGGGAACGAGCGAAGACCGACACCCGCCAAGATTCACTTTTCGGATATGTTGACCCGTCAAACGTTCATGGCTCACGGAATGATTGCGAAATAAACACATTCACCGCTTTTATCGAGGATAAAGTGTCCATGCATTGTACATTAATTCGATTGCCATTGCGATGGGCAGAAGTCTCTCCGCGAGCAACTGAAGATTACTAACCCTATTCGAACCAGGACTCAAAATCGCGGCCGTCATCCTCATTGATACTCATGATTACGTGCACATACATACCCTTCCATCATTTTTCTCATATTCTCCTACATGACCGCGATAGCATGCGTTCGAAACACTCCTTGCTGACGTATGCACGAGAGACCAGTCGACACAGAAATGGAAGAGGCTGTCTGCTGCAATTCAGTAAGAGGACCTAGAACATGAACTGTCCTTGGCTTACCGCCCAAATCCATTTGCAAAAGTCACTGTGAAAGTCATGTTGTTTCCATTCGCATCTCTCGCTCGATTGAAGTCAAGCTTGGCCAACATCGTCGCAATGCCGCTCCAGATCGAATCATCTGCAGCATGCCGGCCTGGAATCAAGATAGACAACTCGTGCGTGAACACATACTGAACAGTAACGTGCAGTGCACCCCACCTGGAACAGATTTCTTCTACCAAACCCAAACACGTACTTGGCAGGGTCGTCATGTCAGCATCCCTTCTGCGTTCAAGAATCTATCAGAAATAATTTTTTCTGCGTCTGGACACCGAGCCTCATCGCGAGACAAAGAGCATACCAAGTGTTTGCAATCACCGCGGCCCTAGGAAGAATATTATATTGTGTCTTCGAGTAGGCCAGCATCATATCTCAGGACTTGCCTTGTGGGATATAGTAACCATTGTACATATCACAGGTAGCGGACGCGTGCGGAATACCTACACAATTAGGGACACAGACTGAGAACAGCCGCTATTGGGGGTCTATGCATACCTAGAGGTATAACAGGACTCCATCTCAACATCTCTCGTACGATAGCGTTGACGTACGGCAAGATGGGTCTGTCAGAAAAGTCAGGTAGTCTATCAGTCCCTATGATGGTATCGATTTCTTCCTGCGCGCGTCTCCACATATATGGGTTCTCGACCACTGCGAGCGTGAAAGTCATCAACGTCGAGCTCTGTAGTTCACGTAAGATATGTGTCTGCTTTCATAAATCAAGCACAAACTGTTGCCACAGAACCTGTGCACACCTGATGATGGTCTAATATATGGCATTCGTTCGATTACCACAGCAACATCCTTACCAATAAAAGCAGTCGAAGAAGCGTGCTTGAGAGCTGTTTCGTAGACAGAACGATCCGAATGATCTGATTGGATACCATGGTAGCATTAGATCAAGGCTTACCATACGCTTTTGAACGTACTGGTATGGCCTTTCTACAATCTGGTTCCTGCATTCGTATGCCTTAGTTGCCTCACGTTGTGTCCACGATCCAGGCAACCAGTCTGGAACAAACAATACTGATCCCCGATAACTTAGATTGTGTTTAGTAGAAAAAGCCAAGACCCACTCACAGCCTGAGAATGGGAAGGTCTTGATAAAGAACACTTTCTCGGGTATTATTACCGGAACGGAAGCCTTGAGGAATTTGTCCATAATCGACACCATTGGGGTCATTCTGAGGACTCGTTTCATAGCTATAAACCGTAGACATGGCTACAGCGGCAGAAAACCTACGCAAATTCAAGTCACAACCAAAAACTCACAGAAATGTTCTTACGTTGCGAAATGAAACGGATACTCATCTGGCTCATCCATAACATTCGCGATTATCTGCCGGGCTTCGTGAAGCTGCATCGGATGAAATCCCAAGGCAGGCGTCTGATGAAATATTAATATTCGTCGGCGCAATCTCCAGTGGTCACCGTATGTCCTTCGAAAAACTAAAATTATAATCGTGACCAAATCTACAACAATGGTCAGCAAGAATAATGCTCTGCCGGATCATGCGATGATCACTCACGGGGCAACAGTCGCGATAAAAGGACGATCAGAGTATATCTGGGATCGCTTATCCAAAAGGTCTCTTGCGATGGAGGGCGAGTTCAGGACGACAACGTCAGAACTCATCTACGCATTGTCAGCTATAGCTAGCCACAGATCGTCACTCAGCGCGCCACGCTCACCATACTTGGCCCGCCACTCAGCATAGGTCAACCAGAATTCTTCGGTATTGAGTGAATGGGCTCCCAACGAAGGGAGGTGGGGTAGGGCCGGGGGGAAGAGAATATCCTTTGCTCTCAACGGGTGTTTGAGTGGTTTGTCGAATGGTTTGTCGAACTATGTCCGCCGCAATGACCACGAGCGGCACCAACACAGCGAGCCGAGTGGTCGAACTAAAAAATTCTATTTCTGCTATAGCGGGGAAGAAACTTTCGTTTCTTCCGCAAGGATGTATCGGTATAAGAATGCGTCACCGAGCCTCGAGCGCATGTTAGTGATGTGGGAGGTCGACGTACCTACAGCGATCCGCTTGTAGAGTGTATGTGTATTGTATGATAGAACTGTCTGCTGCGTTTCTGGAGCGTAGTCGGCGGGGATGAGCGTATCGTATTTTTTTTTACTCAAGTGAAATAAAAGTATGAACAGACCAAGATGGTTGTAGGTGTCTCAATCAATTCGTTGGCAAAGATTGATCGAACTGGAACAGTATCTTAGTATTTGGGAGGTGACTATGGCCTGTACGAGTTCCACCAGCGATTCGATCGGAAGGTTTGACAGTCTCTAATGAATGATAATCCTGTTCCGTGATTCGATCTGGGCGCATCATAATGATTGTGATCTCCGAGAGGTAATACGTTTCAGGTCGTGGGTACACAAAGGTAGTCGTTGCTTGCCCTAAAGTATGTACAGTAACGAGCAATATCTGACTTTGACTCGTCCACCTCCTCCTCGTCCTCGTCCCAAGCCCATCTCTTGAAGCATTAATTTGCTTCTCTCCTCCGCCCGTCTCTGATCCTAATGGCGTCGCAGCCCTCCCAGCAATACGCGTGTAAGTTCACATCGCAATCAAACCTCGCTCGTCTGACCGCCACTTGTTGCAGTCCGCGCTCAAAAGAACCTTGGTCTCGTCGGGGGAACGCCAGATTACGTCCCCGTCTCTGGCTTCGCAGCCCCCGACGTTCCAGCTCGCACCTATCACTACAGCAACGATGGAAGGCTGTTTGCCTACGGCCTGCCAACAGTGTGCGTCTCGCCTCGTGTCTGGCCTCGCCTCGTTTCTTCAATCTCCGTTGATGTATTAATCATTCCGATCTAGCGTTCGCATCTTTCAGGCTGAGGGTGCAAAACTATTGCAGGAACTGAGCATCCCTAACATCGTCGAGCTCCAGTTCTCCCCCCGCGGAACCTACATCTCCACCTGGGAGCGCCCTGGTACGTACACAACCGACCTCATCACAGCCTCGTGTTCATCGCACCGTCCAATAAAAAAAATTTCCCACCCCCCGCAGCCAAGCTCGAGGACGGCGCGCAGCACAAGAACCTCCGCATCTTCTCCGTCTCCACAGGTGAAGAGTTGATCGCCTTCACTCAAAAGTCTCAAGAAGGCTGGGATCTCCAGTACACCATCTCGGAGTCGCATGCCGTTCGCCTTGTCTCACAGGAGGTGCAGGTATTCCGTCCTGCCGAGTGGGGCAAAGGCGTGGTCGATAAACTCAGGGTCGAGGGGGCATCAATGGTATCACTCAGTCCTGGGTTGAATCCATTCGTCGCGGTTTTTGTTGCGGAGAAAAAGGTTTGTTTCAGTGCCTTATCGCGTGTGCATTTCTCAACGTCCAACAGGGTGCTCCAGCTAGCATCAAGATTTATGGTCTTCTTGCCCTTTCCGGCACGCCGACTTGTGCAAAGAACTTTTACAAGGCCGATCGTGCCCAGATCAAGTGGAACGACCTCGGGACACAAGCCCTCGTCCTCACCCAGACGGAGGTAGATAACTCCAACATGAGCTATTATGGAGAGACATCGATGTATCTTCTGAGTGCTACTGGTCATTTCGATTGCCGCGTCACTCTCGACAAAGACGGACCTATCCACGACGTAGCATGGAGCCCCAATAGCAAAGAGTTTGGAGTCGTCTATGGCTGTGAGTCAGCTTCTCTGCCACTTGGTCATTCGATTGTTCAACTCTTTTCCGACAGTTATGCCCGCCAAAACGATGCTCTTTGATCAACGCGTCCGCACGCTCCACGACTTTGGTTCGGCACCACATAACACTATCTCATTCAATCCCCAGGGACGCCTTCTATTCCTGGCCGGATTTGGTAACCTCGCAGGCAAGATCGATGTCGTTGACCGACGCACGCTCAAAAAAATATGCACCATCGATGCGCCAAACACGTCCTACTGCTCTTGGTCACCAGATGGTCGTTTCCTGCTGACCGCGACGCTTTCTCCCCGTCTGCGCGTCGACAACGGGATCAAGATCTGGCACACGACTGGTCCACTTGTCCACGTCCAGGCCATCGATGAACTATATCAGGTCAGCTGGCGCCCAACGCCTATCGACCAGGCACCTGCCTTTGGACAGACCATCCCGCCAGCACCCCAACCGTCTGCGAGTGTCCTGACCGCTGCGCTGACCTCGAAACCTGCGGCTGCCAAGCCCGCTGGTGCTTATCGTCCCCCTGGTGCTCGTGGGCTCGCGACGCCGGCGATCTTTAAGCGCGAAGACGAGGGTGGGGCACCGAGGATGCCCACGGGGAACGGATCGGCGAATGGCAGTGCGACGCCACCGAGGGGGTATCGTAGCCCGAATCCGCCTGGAAGCATGACGAACGGGGTCAATGGGCATGGACAGGGAGGACGTCGACAGGTACCTGGTGCTGGGCCTAGGACGCCGCCGGTTGCGGGCGACCAAGGGCAAGGAGGCCAAGGAGGACCAGGGCTGGACAAGAAGCGGAAGAAGAAGGAGAAGAAGAAGGGCGACAAGGGCGAAGCGTCGGGTACGGCGACGCCGGTCGGAGTTGGGTCTGTGAGGCCATCGTTGGACGTCTTGACGAACGGCTTGTTGGAGGTGGAGACGAACGGCGGTGAAAGCGGCCTCAAGGGCGAGACGGGGGCTGTGGGAGAGCCTGCGTCGACGACGTCGGTGCCGCCGACGCCTGGCGCGGAGCACTTGGATCCCGTCGCGAAGAAGGTGCGAAATTTGAACAAGAAGGTAAGCCCCTGTCCGTTGTTCGGTCTTGTGATTGACAGACTCATCTTTGCTACAGCTCAAGGCGATCGAGGAGCTCAAGGAAAAGGCAAAACGGGGCGAGCGTCTCGAGGTGACGCAGATCAAGAAGATGGATGGCGAGACGGAGATTCGGAAGGAGCTTGCGAGTCTCGGGATCACTGGATGATCGATAGATGATGGCTGATTTATGCATGATGATGATGATCAACGGGTCATGGTCATCGCTGGGTCGCCTACGATTCCACTGTTGTAACCCTAATACGTATTTGGCACCCACGATCATGCATAACTTGGTCGTCTCTACACATGATATGTAGCGTAACTTTTGGATTTTTCTTTCTTCTCATGAAATCTACGGGCCTTTTTGGTTGTATCATCGTCGTCTGCATGATCGTCGAGGAATGGAGTACAACACGATTCAGGAACGACTGTTGCTGCCATGGACTCCCGCCTGGGCATTTTCCAGGAACTCGACGGCCCAGCTCGACCGTACCACCAACCTCTCAGAGAATCACACTACATCTCTCTTAAGCTTACTCCTGCCAACTATTACATCAGTAGTTTAACGGTCCTCGAAGGGTAACATGTAGTATGAACTCTCCTGGATCAAATCCATAAATATACGGTGGTAAACATCCGCGCGATGATTTAAGCGAGGTCCGCAAACCCGACCTGCAAAGTACCGTAATTGAACACACTATATACGCCTTGCAGGAATGTCATCCCAATGCTCCAATATTCTAGGTCATATGGTCAGAATGAGTTCATCTAGCGCCACAAATAGCGGTTCAAGAAGCGACGAAATCTCACCAACAGGCGCGCGCACGGCGACGATGGCGCTGAAACAATTGGGAGAACCCTCTGCAACTGGTTCAAGTCTGAGAACTTCGG
>JBBPPB010000864.1:0-10562 GCA_038091755.1 Leccinum pallidistipes | reverse complement strand
CGGTGTCGTCGTCGTCGTCATGATGCGCCACCGCCGACTTCTCGTGGTCACTGCAGTCGCTTCGCCGTGTCACACTGGTGGTGCTGGTGCTGGTGGCACCATTGCGTCATCATCGCGTCGCTGTGTCGCATAGTTGTCGTGATGCGCAGCTGCCACTGCCGAGGCGCCGATTTCTTGCGGTCGCCGCGGTCGTCTCGACGTGTCGCGCTGGTGGTGGTGGTGGTGGTGGTGGTGGTTACAGTGCCACCGGCGCGGGTCGTCGTCATCGTAGTGGTGGTCATGGTCATACTGCCCTTGAGCGAAAAATTAGTCGACGGCCAGTGAGTGAGAAATGGAAATTTCCTTACTGCTACGGTACTACCGTACAAAGCGCAAGTGCTCCCTTTAACGATTTCCTGAAAAATAATTAGAAGATAGGAACAAGTTGGAAGGGAGGGGCAAAAAAGAAAGAAAAGAACTGCGTACTATCATCTGACCACTCACAGTGACAAGACTGTGAGACATTTGAACGAGCACACCAGGAGGAGCGTCAAGCGACAGGCCATCAACATCCACAGATCGACGGGGTGGGCGAAGATTAGTTTGGTGAGTTGTTACCGTGACGTTTGCTAAGTTCAACGGTCTCACGCCACATGTTTAGGGCCGACTTCTTCTGCCTTGAAAGCTACTTACATGTCTCTGCTCGCTCGTTGGCATTGTCGAAGACGACCAGCAGTCCTGTCCATTTGGTTCTCGTGCTTTGAAGATCGGTGATATGCGCTAACCAAGGTATCACTCTGCTTTATCACTATCACTACTGCATACTCATGTTGTGTCAGTAGCTGCATCATCGGCCTCTCCCTGGTATCAAGGATTTTACATTTGCTGTCGTCCTCCAAACACTGGTACCGGCGGTATGGGAGACTCGTCTTGTTCCCATTCCACACGCACTGACGCACTTTTTCAGTCTCATTGTCCTTGACAAACTCACCACATTGCAAAATCGCCCCATGACCTTGCTTCCATCTTTTCATTTGCTCACAAACACTCCTCTTCTGTTCGCGTCATTGGCATAGCAAATACACATACCCTCTCTATCTCTTCAAGTCTGTCAAATGACGAGGTTGCAAACGTCTTGACCCTCCACTTCAGCGCGTACACGGCTTCCCAATCGCTCGAAGGATTGCAAGCGCGTCTATCGCCGTTATTTGCTCTGAGCAGCTCAACAAATTCGTGCCCACCGGTCCCTTGACCTTGCTCTCCAAAAAAGATGCCTCGCAGACCGGTGACGTGCGCACACTCTTTGAGGTCCTCCGAGGTGCAATAGACCTTGCTGTTTCATCCTCCACCCTCGCTGCGGAAAATCCCTTGCACGCTCCCGTGCCTTCTATCACCCTAAACCACATCCTGGCCGCACTAGAGGTGTACTTGCCTTCTCATTCAAAGCCCTCGATGCCACATGCCACCCAATCCTGCAACAGCGAGACTGCAGTCAAGGTTCGCAACCTTGGCTTGCAATCGAGGTTGGTCCTTCTCGCGATCGTCCTGGCCTCAAAGAGAAAAGACGCCGCGCTACCCCTCTCTTCCATTTCGAACGCCCTACCCAAAACCCCCACCAAACGCACCGCCGCCAGGCTTCGCCTTCTCGAGCTTCCTCAGCTCTACACGTATTATGCCACGATCCTCGAACGCTCCGAAAACGGGGTTTTCTCGGCCGTCTCTCGGAGCAAATTCTCCGACCTACTAGTGAGCGTGCTGGAGACGTCTGGTATCGTTTCATCTTCAGTTCCTGGCTCGACTATCCTTTCTCCATCCAAGTCTGGTCGTCGTGGTATCGGCCGAACAGCATCGTTTGGGTCTCCGAGCAAGGGTGCCGCTTCGTGTCAAGAAATCCAATTAGTCGACTCTCTTCGCGTCGAAGAGGTGTGGCGAGGCTTGGGCTTGGACGCGACATCACTCAATCTGGATCCACACCCAGCGGTCCCTTGACCTTGCTGTCCAAAAAAGTCACCTCCCAGACCGTTGACGTGCGCGCACCCTCTTCAAGGTCCTCCGAGGTGCAATAGACCTTGCCGTTTTGTCCACCACCCTCGCCGACGAAAATAGAGGTATTGCAAGCGCGTCTATCGCCGTTGTCCGACCCGGAAACCTCGGTCCTACCCACCGGTCCCTTGACCTTGCTGTCCAAAAAAAGTCACCTCCCAGACCGTTGACGTGCGCGCACCCTCTTCGAGGTCCTCCGAGGTGCAATAGACCTTGCCGTTTCGTCCACCACCCTCGCCGCCGAAAATCTTTTGCAGACTCCCGTGCCTTCGACCACCCCAAATCACTTTCTAGCTGTGCGCTCCCGCTGGTATGTATTGACGACCATCGCTTCATTGGGCAGTCACGCAGTCGCCTTGTAATAATCTCCCAGGCACCTTCGATCAAACCATCCTCGACACAGCCCACTTCCGAGTTGAGCGGTCTCGGACGGGACCTACGGCGGCTGACCTACGTTAGTTTGAAGTCGTTTCACATCGCTTCCCTGTGCCCGGATCACACTGCAGGACATTCTCATTACGGTAGTAGCTTCAGGTCTTAGTTAGCCTACATTTATATAATGTTTTTTGGCTAACGATTACTTTTCGTACTTTCCGAGTCGGAATGGGGCTGTTCTGCTTTCCGAATCGGAATGGTGCCTTTTAACGTGACTTTCGGTGACTTTTGGCTTGGGTGCTTTTCTTTGACTTTAACGTAACGGAAAGCCGCTTAAAAGCCCAAAAAGTACTTGGTGAATTTGCTATGATGGTGGTGTGCAAGCAATGTGAGGTCAAGGACTGATGCAGTCGTGATGTCCACAACAGCTGTTCTGTAAGTCTTTGCCTACCACTGCACCATTGCTGCTCAAGATGCCAGTAGTGTTGTAGTGCAAAGAGGCTACTAACTAACTGCCAATGCCAATGGTAACCAAGGACTCAGCGAGGAGAGAGTTGAGGTCTTAAACATGTCACACTGCAGGTGCATTTCATGCCAGTGGTTGTCGTCGTCACTCGAGTAGATGGTCATAGTCATGTTCAAGTTGTCACTGTGTTATTTATTATCATTGTCAATTGACATCTTATCTTGTCGTTTCGTCATGTTATGTGGTTGTACATCGTGTCATACTGTTTGTGTTGTGGTGGCGTCATGTGGGGGACATGGCTGGACCGACATGGCTGCATGCAAGTGTATTGCCAGTGTTGTACGAGGGGTGTGCATGTTTGCCGTCACTATCAATGTCAATGATGGGCGCAGGGCGTGTTGCCCTGTCTTCGTCAATGCCATGACTTGCTGACACCTGTCACAACTTGGATCGCCTGCCCACTGACCTGCCTCCACAACCTGCCTGCCCGCATGGTGTGCAGCGACTGCAGCACGCTCTCATTTCTCCGAGAGTGCATGACAATCGCTGCACATCATCATCTCACCAAAGCTTCATTGGCAATTTTTGCCTGTCATTGACTTTCTGCTTTGCAGCAGCGTGACCCATAGCATTGTCCAGTGGTAGATTTTGATGTGAGTCCTCTGCCTAAAACTCATATGTGTTACTCAAGCCTGTGACCCAACAACGTTTTCCGAGCGCTTCAACTGTGTTCCAACGCGTTCAAACTTTGTTATGTGGTGTGATAAGGACGTCAGTGGCATTGTTCCACAGAGTTTGAAATCAGGGATCTGACCTCGGGCACCAGGGATCAGTAAGGTTAAGACTTCTTAGAGTATCAAGATCAGTACTTGAACATTCTCCATAGCGTACACGATGATCCGAGTAGCTCACTCCAACTGACATCAGTGATGTGGTTTTGTTCTTCGGAGTCAAGGTTTATCACTCTACAAAATTTCTCGAAGATCTGTCGTCCCATGTGAGCTCAATCCGTGCCTTTTGGATTGGAGATATACAATGTACTCTACCAGTTAAATGATACAGATACACCAAGAATACAAAAGTTATAGAAAGCTTACTCAACAATCAAGCCTCGTTCCCGCTTTCCCATCGCTGTCCCCATCACTGTCCTTGTTCTCCCCTCCATCCTCCCACCCCAACCCCAGCGTGCAGAAGCGACCATACAGCGTTCTCATCCCCATCGTTGCTCGCTCTCAGATTGTAGCAGCGATCCGTGGCTCCAGTACGCCCCCTCGTCCTCTCTACCACGACGGTGTACCACAACGTGACGACAACAACATGGCACGGTGCGTCGGTGCCCATCCCTCACCCCTCACCCTCACCCTGGTCCCTCACCCTCTGACACGACGACGACGCAGAACTCGTCAGCGACAACGCGACAACGACAACACCACCATCATCACCCCTCTCCCTCTCCCTCTCCCTCTGCGCACACGCGGGACACGCTGTCTCGACGATGATGCTGTCGCCGCCTTCTACTCCCTCTGCACGTAGGACACGCCGTCTCAATGACGCCATCGATGACGCTGTCACCACCTCCCTTTCCCTCTGTGCACACGCGGGACACACCGTCTCTACGACGACGCTGTCACCACCTCCCACTCCCTCTCCCTTTGCACACGCAGGACATGCGTCTCGATGACGCCATTGACGACGAAGCTGTCATCGCCTCCCTCTCCTTCGCTCTGCGCATACGTGGGACACGCCATCTCGACGACGACGCGCCACGGACGAGCACTACGCTCGTGTGTGCTTGAGGGTCATCGGGTATCGAGATTCGAGTGATATGGAAGTAAAGGAATTTAAGGTACAACATTGCCTCGTTGCATTGAACAGTGATTCTCACGTGATAAAATCTAGACCACCGACCTTTTCGACAGCCTTGCAGCACTTGCTCCAAACGCAATGACCTAGATTGTCATCTTGGTATCGACGTCAAACATGTCAACGATGCGCTCGTGTGGTGGCAAGAACAGCATTCTCTCTATGCTCAACTTTGCCTTATGGCGCTCACAATTCCTGGTAAGTGAAATGTGCACGTATGTCCTTTCACCCGCAACAATGTCACTGACGGTGCAATGACAACGTAGACGAAGATGCGTCCACGCATATCCCCTCACCTGCAACGTCGACCACTCGAATAGCGACACGACAACGACAGGAGGATGAGGGAGACAGACGGCGAGGCTTCCAGGCCACTGACGCTGCCACCAGTACGGAGATATCTGGACAACAAAACCTCAGTGGTGCGTTCCTGCCACGCTCTCTCCTCCTCATCCACTCAATACCAGACCCTGTCCACGAAGCCAGTATGTGAACGATGACTGACAACGTGGACAACAACACGATGATGACATTGTGCCCCCGACCTCCCCCTCTGCCTCTCTCAACCCCTGTCATCTCGGATGACGACGACGACGACTCGACGCCGACGAAATGATGACAAGTAATCAGACTCAGTAAGTAATCAGACTCAATGATAACAACTACACGGGGTGGATACGAGCACAAGCATTCGCGTTTGTGTTTACACACGAGAGCGATGGTGAAGGAGATGGCAATGCAAGGCAAAAGACTACTAGGATGGTGGTGTACCAGCGATGTGAGGATGAGGACCGATGCAGTCTGACACAGAAGCGATGACAGCACACCGGTGTGGCATGACGACGATGAAGTCCTTACCCCCACCATCATCATCCCCGACTCCCCGTCTCTGGGTCCCCATCCCTGTCCTCGCCCCAGAGTGTGGAAGCGACCACACAACAAGCATAACTCCTACACGCTGCCCTTGTCGTGGAGGAGGTCTGGCAGCGTGGGGTGGGTGAGGGTGAGAAAGAAGGAAAGAGAGAAGCGGGCACCGTGTCACGTCCTCGTCATCGGCGAGTCGTTGTGGCGTCACGTTGAAGGGCATTCGCTGGCAAGGTGAAGTGGGAGAGGGAGAGGGAGAGCCGAAGGCACCTTTGTCATCGTCACTTCGACATTGATTGTCGATGTTGTGCATAACTGAGTGGGATGTGGTACGGTTGCCTGGGTAAAAAAAATTGTGCAGATATCCCGCCCTAATCTTCAGCCTTATTAAAAATCGCGAAGGGAACGGAAACTGTCTTTAAGTAAGTGGAGTAGAACTCCAGCATTTCTAAGGTTTCCGATCTCTTCCGAGAAAACCCTCCCCAGGATTAATTAGACAACCCCGGAAAATACCGGAAGCGCTTCCGGGCGGAAAAAGAGTTGATTGAGTGGGCTGTGTGGGAGACACAGCACGGAGCAGGAATGTAGGGAAAAAAAACAGGAGGTTGGACGGGCTGTGCTCCAGGGCTTACAGAAATAGATATCGGAAGAAAAGCCCGAAACATATCGGAAGCGCTTCGGAAGGAAACTGAAACTATCTTTGATTACCTTAAGTCGAGTAAAACTTGGGGGTTCAGATCTCTTGCGTAAACTTAGGCTATCTGAAGAAAATACGGGAACCTATCCGAAGCTCTCCCCCAGAAAATGGGCCTTTCCGCACTTTCCCCACTCTTCCGACCGGAACAAAATTCCTAGATAGCGGAGAAGGAATAAGGAAGTAATATCTTGATTTTACACTACCGGCCGATAATTCACCCTTCTAAGAGCATTTTTTCCCTATTTCCTAACTCTTCCGGGTCTGCAGAATATCTCGGAAGAGATCTGGAAGGAAAAGTAAATTCCCCGGAACACTGAAGGCACCCCCTGAGCTCCCATCATATCACATAAAGTGCTAGCACGATGGCAGAAATAATGAAGCCACCCAGGGTTGAAGCATGAAGTGCGATGGAGAGCGCAAGACCTTGACCGTATCATATTGTTGAATCCTTAGACACTTGCACAGCGGACTTTTGGGCTAAGTATTATACACAGCGAGTATTACCGGAGACTATACAAGGACCCCAGAAAGCTAACAACTGGCTAAGTAAATTTGGGCAAAGCTGGGTTAAATCTCCCGAGGAGACCAAACATTCCGTAGTGAACTAAAATCCCATAGATATCAAGAGAGGGAAACCTTCCTTGACGAGTTTCCTAAATCGCCTTCTAATTCGTTGATTCTTAGGCAGGGCAAGTTCAAAAGCCAGTGGTTTCATGAGGGTAGAACCATATAGCTCGATCCTCCTACTTAACACCGCATGAAACGCGTGCGTGCCCAGCCTAGCCATACCATGAGTGAATGACTGGGTACACGTAACAAGCTGATACTGACCAAATGACGTCTGCTTTGTGAACGTCGCATTTTCCACCGCTTTCTCGAGAAATCTTGCTTCGCGAACTTTGCACGATTACTGCATGTGTGTATCGAATCATTTGACGGATCGTATCTTGTCAGGGGTATTCAGAATCCAAAGTAATTCTCCAGAAATCGAAACATAAACATACTGTGCAGGAACTTGACATTCTTCGCAAGATCAACACCCCAACTTTCCAGGTAATAATGCATCTTTGCAGCGGTGATGAGGAAATTCCTGTAGATATTCAGATACACCGTATTTGTACAATTCAGACCCGTGTCATTGTAGATGATGTGACCCCTTGACTTAGCCAACCTGAGGGAATTGGTTGGTGATAGACGACAAAGCATGGATGGAAACTACTAACCGCAGCATTTTATGAGCGAAATTAACACCTGGATTACGACCTTTATCCACAGTCAATGAGCCTCGCAGGTCTACACATATTGTTGTCGTCAGGTTGATTCCAAGTGGCGGAGGGTGCTTACTGGTGCTGTTATATCGGGTGTAGTCTGCGAGAACTGAGAGATCAGTCATATCAATCAATAGTCCACACCACGGAAAGACTAATAGTAGTGCTTCTTAGTGTCTTTTCCGACACAACACAGAATAACACACATTTCTGTCCAGGAGGGACGACGTTCATGATTTGGGCTCCATAATCAAAGTTGGTCAGCGTCTTCTCTTGCGAGATCGCACAGCCATACTCAGGAAAGCCTGAAACCATCGTCTCCAAGAAAAACGTTGCCTTTTGTGGGCAGGTGGTCACAAAGATATAATCGTCGACCAATCGGAGTAGGAGCTGCAATGACAAGTCAAACAGTCAGAAACAATACATGCTACCATAACTTACGTTTTGCGGGTCGTTCAAAGAAAAAAAGTGACTCAATTTTGTCCTCTCCAGATCTCCATAGCTATAAGCACACAAAAGCGTGGAGAGCACGGAACCCTGGGGGATGCCCACAACTTGACGGTAGTACTTTTGACCAATCTACAAAATAGCCTGTTTAGAAAGAGTTGCTCAAGACAATTTTTGGTTCACCTTGACAATATTGTCGTTGATGTGTTCTTCAAGAAGTTGCATAGCTGTCTGCCGGCTCTCGAAGCTGCAAACCACCTATTGGAAGTATGAGTGAGACAAGCGGTAAGTATCTATTAAGGCTGGTTACCTGATCAACGAAGATTGCATCCCGCAACACATTTGCCATGTTACGAGCATGAGCTATGAAGTCAGGGTGCTCATCTGCATAAGAGTCAAGTTCAGTAATGACAGCAAGCTATATGCAGTTTGGGCTACCTTCTGGATATGCCTTTGTAATGTATTCGCGCTTGACCCTGCCAGCGAGTGGAGTCATTTGTCCATACTTCTGAATAATGTAAGTTTCCTAGGTTATCATGAGTTACATGTACGACTGGGCAGTTCAATGAGCTACCTCAGATAAAAGTTCCTTCAAAATCTTCAAGAGCGTAGATTGTTCAATCGTGTCAAAGCATGCCTGAACATCGACCTTCACAAAGTATAACTTGGGGCTTTTCGCTTCAAATTCAACTTCAGCTTCCGATGTAATGGCTAAAATACTTACAGCATTCCTGAAGGATATTCTTGGAGCAATTTCGTCTTGTACGCTTTTAGCCGTGCATAGATATCGTTCGGTCCGAATACAGAGGCTCCAAGCATGTCTGGCTGACGTTGCTGTGGATGAAATTAATGATTGAATGTGGTGGACTACTTGATTGTAACACCCACCTTCTCGTAAGTTAGCATCTGAAATGTTGCCTGTAAAATCTGGTTGATCGACTGTACGCTGCCCAGATTCAAGGACTAGTATGGAATGACACAATCAGCCTCACTGTGTTGGGCTCATTTCTCATCTCACCTGGTGTCTGGCCATCCTGCGTCTCAGGTTGATAATCGGGCGGACTCCTGTTTCCTTTGGGAGGAGACGAACAAAGGAGAAACCAAGTCTACGTTGTCGAAGGATCTCTTCTGCTTCTTGCTATCAGATATAAAACTGTCAGTATATTCCAGTGTGAAACAGATTGACGACCTTCTCTATTTCTCTAAATGTCTTCTCACTGAGTTGATGCAACAAAGGTGCACAGAGAATCTCCCAATCGTCTTGTCTGAAATACAGGACTTGTTTACGAAACGCAGAGGAATCTGTTACATAGAAAGTCGTCTGTAAAATATAATCTGAGATCTATTCTTCTGAAACACCAGGAGCCCACATACCTTGATCAATGGAATGACGAAAGAATCAAAATACCAAAACATGAATTCCTCCAATAACTGTCTTCGCTTCATGGAATCCGTCACAGGTACACGTCCATGATAAGACCCTGGTGCTCCAGGAAGGACAAGCCAATCGCAATCAGTAGTGCTGAAGCCTTGAAGGACATGATGGAGCGATAGAGTTTCAAATCGGCGCGCCACAACGAATTCTTTGACATCTATGGAATGTCTTAACCATCGTTGCAGAAGTTAGAAAAGCACTTACAGCTCTGCACCAATTTGAAATTCCTCTGTGATCCCCAGAACTGCATTGGAATGACGATCTTGGTCACCAGCATAACGTAGCGGAAAACCTATCATACCTGTCAACTTCACTTTGAAAAGTTCGATTTCATACACACCTCGACATAGCTGCATGTGAATTCGACAAATCGAGGCTTATACACACCATACTCCCTAGCCTTGGAAACTCCCAGAGTGATAATCGGATTTCCGCTCGAGTCTATAGACAGGTCATTACTGTACCCTGTAGGGTGAGACTTCGACTGAAGAGCACGCTCAGAAACCATTTCCTACTTCTATTAGGAATCATTCTTTTATGAGTGAGGCTATACGCACCAAGATTATACTGCTATCCATTGTTTGATTGTCGGCACTGACGACCTAGGGGAAGTTGAAAATCGTGATTAGAAAACGCTGGAGATGGAGGAAATCACATTTACCTTGGAGGGACAGACTTTATCACGCAAGGGTTTGTAGCCACATTTACCATGCCTCCAAACCATTTTTTCAACAAGCGACAGAGTCTCTTTAAGACGTTTAGGAGTTTTACAGTTACCAAGGACCTACACCGGATGTTGGAATCATGCTCAAACATAAGAAGGAAACTGGCTGACCTTGATTTCCTGCTCCCGGTCCCAGTAATTTGGCTGTTGATAGGTTCCTTTCGGATCTGCGGCCAGCACAAAGACGCTTGATAAACCATACTCTGACGGGAAGATGTATTTGCTAAGGTGACGGGCATCTCTCGCAAGAGTACGAGGATCAGGATCCGTATACGTTTTAGGATCGATGGCAGGCTTCTTGTAGTAGGAAGGACACAAACGATTCAGAAAATCTGTTGCGAATTTAGTGTCGACATCTCCCTGCAAGATGAAACACGCACGATTGTAGGGGAACCCGACAA
>JBBPPB010000863.1:0-10562 GCA_038091755.1 Leccinum pallidistipes | reverse complement strand
CTACTCAACAACAACGTTCCCTTCGGCGGAAAGAAGCAGAGCGGAATAGGTTTGCTTCACTCTATTTCGATGAATAGCCGGGCTGATCTAATGCTTTGAAGGTCGCGAACTTGGAAGTTACGCCCTCGATGAGTATACGTCTGTGAAGGCCGTGCACTGGAACTTTGGAGAGACGCTCGATTGGCCACTGTAGGAACGCCTTTCTGAGATCGAATACTTGCACATCGACAGCAGACATCCTGTAAGCGTGTTCATCAACCGCGGTGTACTATTACTCTCTGTAAAGTGTAAGTTTACAATGGAAGGATCAACCGAATGAAGCATGTTCCCACTCCTGTACATGCTGCGTGGCAGCACGTTACACGTCTTTCAAAATTTGAAGTCTAGCCACAGATGCAACACAGCATATCTTCAACTTGGAGTGCGCACAGGAATGAAAGTTAACCTTAAGCATTTTACTTTGCGGCGTCACCATGTCCGAGATTATGGAAACGTGGCACACACGAACAGAAGAGCTATCATTGGACTCAGGCTGCAGCATATGTACATGACTCGGAAACAGAGTATAGTAACGGTTTGCCCAGAAACGGCGGTCGGTGCAAAGTTTATGTACACAAGCTTGATGCCGGAACGCCATAAATCGAAACTCTGCCCACGGGAAGGTAAACGTGTAGGGTCAAGCATGATCATGCACGATCTCCCAACACGTTGTGGTACAAACCTTGTTGGTTCGCCAAGGGCTGTCCGTTCTCGTGTTGGCCGATAGGACTAAGGAAAGTGGGCGTCAAAAAGTAAAAGTAAAGTTAGCTCGACGAAATTGTCCTCACGCGTACAACTGAAAACCCGTGTTCGCATGGTATACTGCCGGTTCCGTGTAGCCGGTGGCGTTCCCGGGCCACTGGTTGTGATACTCCGCTTGCGTTTGATGATAGGAGAAATGAGAGGAGGTGGCCGAAATATCGTGAGGGGTGCCAGCCCACGAGCCATGGGCAGACTCCGAGTCGGTGGCCGCCATTGGCACTACCGAAGGAGCCGGTTGACCGACCACCGCAGTCTCGACGGACAGGAACAAGCTGCACGATTTGCTCCTTTCCTGGCATCGTTTGCAACTAGTGGAGTTGTCATCGTATGTGCACTGAAATAGTGTTAGGTTACAAAAATGAAAGTAAGAATGGGGATGGGAAACGAAACCTTCTTGTGACTTTTGCGACAAGCGTCGCAGGCTTCTCTTGCTCTCTCTGCGGTGGTGCTCATAGCTGTTAGGTTTGATGTCGAAGGGAGACGAGGGCAAGGACTTAAATACTTGACCAAGAGGACCCACATCATGGACCTATCTCATGAGCAGGCAGTCGTATGGACCGGAAAGCTGTTGTACAAGGATCAGCGAACGAGAAATATGGGCGTAGTCAGATGCAGCCAACCGTTCAGATCTTCACCACAAGTCCAGACGACGGCCTCGACCTGCGAGAACAAGGCAAGATTCACCGCATTTTACGCTCTCGAAGCATAATCTGCTGCGGTCGAGTCCAAGGAGATTGGCAGAGTGATAATCCATCAGGTGGCGAATGAACACGCATCAAGGTGTGCACGTTCTGGCCATATTGATACACGTTGAGAGCTGGAGACCAAGGCGATATCCCTCGTGCTCTGTGGAAAGGGCATAGGAGGCTCGGCAGCACGAAGGAGCCGAGTTGGCGGGCGGGGTGGAGACACGAATGAACTCCGAGAAGCGCGTCTTGTTATCGCTCTAGATCGACCGGACTCGGAGGTGCAGGACGGCCGAAGATGTTGTTGGCGTTAGTACCAGAATGAGCCTGATCGCGTCTTCGACGGAGCCTCGGCTGTACTACTTACGTCGACCTGATTAGGAAGGTAAAAGGATTGTTCCGTTGGCTCGTAGCACGCCTGGCCTCACCAATTAGGTGCGGCAACAATTCGCTGATCTGGTTCCTTTTTTGCTCTCTGAAGCAAAGTTTAGTTCTTTACCTCATACCAATGACCCCGCGTTAATAGTCACGGCAGTCTGCTCGTGCGAGTTACACGAAGCCATGCGATCGCAGCATGCGTTCATGTGCCTTGGCTCATACTACACGCGTCCTCAAGGCCCGATGAACGTCACAGCATGATAGCAGACAACGACAAAACAGGAATAATATTCACGAGGCAGACAATAATTTGAAAGCGAAGGTGCATACTAGTATACAATGAACATAGGGGTCAACTAGGATTCGTCTGGGCGGGGAAGACTGGCTTCCTGCTCGTCGGCAAATTCACCATCGTCGTGGGGTCGGTCAGCCAAGCAAGGAACACCCTGCTCGTCGGCGAACGAGCAAGTGGGGTGAAGTTGGGGCTCTTCCATGGCATACCTACTGTGTGGCATTAGACATTAAGCTAAAGCCTCGGTGGAAATGAATAACCCCAAGTTTGGTGCACCATCGGCTTGAATCCTGGCGGAATAACCGGCCATATAAGCATGGGAAGATCTGAGAACATCATTTATGAGGAAAGGATCTCAAAGAGACCGGATTGACTGACACTGTCTGTCCATAATAATCCTCGGGATAGTAATCTGGATCGGTGCCGACTTCAGCAGCGTTGGAGCTGAATTCGTCGTTAGGAGGGAGAAGAGGTCAAAAAAAGAGGCCGTCTTACAAGCTTTGCTGGTATCCTTCCATGCTTGATGTGCGAGGTAAATAGCTCGGCATCTGTACCCTGAGAAATCCTCTAGACCCAAAAAACAACGAACTCTGTGAGTGGACACATACGTAGTCTGTCCCGACCCAAGGGCGGTGGTACTCGGGCCTTGTTCCCCTTCGGAGAATATCACCGGGGGGGACCAGCCTCCCACTATTGGGACTCCAACCGATTCGGACTGCGGTAACATATACGGAAGGTCAGAGCCCGGCGTTAATTCTTCAGCGGCGCCACCGGCGGAGTGCGGTGTGATGTGATGTTGAATCGGCGCAGGACCATGAGCACCGAGCGTACAGCTCGGACTCTGGGAGCGAGCTGTTCGTGGTAAATTACAGTCCAGTCCCTGCGAAACACAACGCCGGCATGGCCGATCATTTATGCCATACTCAGTAGGCTCGCACTATTGACCTTTAGCACAACTGAAAGCTACAAGGGAAGAGGAGTGCTCACACGCTGCTTCGCGACCCTGCAAAAGTTGCATGCTCTCTCAGTACGTGGTCTTCTCTGCGCTGGTTGTTGAGTACGACTAGAAGGGCGTTTAGAAGGCATGGTGAAGGGGGGATGATGGGAAGCACGGTGTGAATGTGCTCTCTTAAATCTCGGACACAGACCAGCAGCCACTTTGCTTGCCCTGCGCATCTGCGTTTAACAGGTGGCATTCAACGAGTAATCCTTTCGCGCCCCGTCACGGAGGATTAAAAAAAATACCGTGTCGAATCCAGCACGAAAAATTTGCCGATTGATCCAATTCAGTCCATTGGAACGGCTTGAACGAGGATAAAGACCTGGTTCAAACCCGTCCTGTGTGGCTCTACTGAATGCACTGAGGGAGAATTAATTAAAAGGCGCGAAGAAACCTCACGATAACGAGAAGGCGTGAGTGATGGCTGGCGGATCAGGGGAGGGTGACAACGCAGGACATTTTGAGGATTTCCTTTTTCATGATCAGCGTTACCAGGTTAATGCGAGGTTCCGGGGAACATTCTCGCTACTCTCGTTAACCTAGCTTAGTTCAAGTCAAATTTAGACGCGATGCATCAAACTGCTGAGAAATGAGCAGGCATCTTGTCGCAAGCGATCCACGTGAGAGACAAACGTGCTCAGCAAAGAATGAAACGGAACGAAGCGGTTCAGAGTAAAACGCACGTAAGATTATAGTACATGTCACAGAGCCAAATAATCTTTCACTTCTTCTTCGGTCAGTTTACGGAAGGTAGGTCGGGGACGCCCGGTTTCCCCCCCTTCTTTCCCTGCGTCGAGTTCTTCTACCGACGGTACAGTAACGACTCCGATCTCGATGGTCTTCTCTGTCATCTGCCCCTCAAAGCCCTCCTTAAGGGTTAAAAGGGCTGTGTGAATCGCGTCTTCCAGGCTAATATCGTCGTTGTATCTTTTTTTACGTTAAAGGAGCGTGATGAGCTGCATGTGTATCCCTGTGATAATCAACATGCGCGAAACTTACCGTTTCTCCAAGAAAGTCTTTGCGTTTACCATATTTTTACCAATTGCGCTGGCCTTCCAAGCCCAGAATGATCCCGATGGGTCAACTTGGTAGAGGCAAGGCCCACGATGAATATCGTATCCTGCGACCAACAGCGACACGCCGAAGGGACGCACACCTCTATGAAAAAAATGTGGAGGGTGAACAAGCGAGTCACGTGTGGTGATCCAAACTTACCCAGACTGTGTGGCTTCCTGCATGACGGTTGCAATCTCCTGAGTCAAAACTTTCGTGGGTGGGTACTCCCCATACACCTTCCAGTAGGACTGAGCGCTTTTGCGTGCACGCGCGATGAGAACGCGAAAATCGGGGCCCATGCCGGAATACACAATGCCAATGTTGGGACAGACCACTGCCACCTTCTCGATCATTGAATCGTCTATCAGTATGGACGATGACTTCTTCTCCGTGGCAATGACGATGCCATTTGACGCTGCGGAGAATGAACACCGGATGAGCGGATATTACTGAGATGATACCTTTAATCCCAAGGCTTGTGGTGCCCTGTGAAACGGCGGCCAAAGCATGTTCAATCTGCACAAGCTTTCCGCTCGGCGAGAAGACGGTCAGGGAGTAGCTGGCGGGCGAGGTCAGATCTGAAGAGATGTTTACGCGAGTGGACCACACCTGTAAGCGCCGCCGTCTGCATTGGCCATTGGTAGTGGGACGGGGGGGATCGATGAAGATGAATTAAAAGCAACAGATCAGCTCCCGTTGAGTCGACTGTATGCGCGTCGGGTACACGCGTCCTTGTTTGTGCATTGTTTGCGCAAGATCAGATGTATGTGAGAAAAACAAGTAGTCCTTCAAGTATTTCACTTTACAGGTGGGTACTACTACTAGAACTACAAGGACAGACAGGCTTCGACTATATGCACATATTTTCCACCTCACTCGGTGCGTAAAGGCGTCGTCCTCAGATAGGACTGTGAAGCAATCGATCAGCGGGCTGTCCAAACCGAGGAGGGCCGCATCAATCTACCTTGTGGAAAGTCACATCCGGGAACAACTTCTTGGCTTCTTCGTCTTTCACGCCCGGGTGCACGATCACGTCGTCACCCTTCTTCCAGTTGACGGGCGTAGTCACCCTGTACTTATCGCCGAGCTGGAGAGCTAGAAGCATGGCTTAGATTCAGGTCATCTGAGGAACTCAACATCCTCACAGTCAATCACGCTGTATATGGAGTTAGCGCGCAGCTGCGATAAAGAAAGGGGAAAGCCAACCGGATGATCTCGTCAAAGTTCCTGCCCGTGGAAGCGGGGTACGAAAGGGTCAGACGGATGACCTTCTTCGGGTCGATGACAAAGACGGTCCGGATCTATTATCGCGAGATAAGCCATCCTTCTTGCCAAGAACGCCATGACACCCACGGTAAAAGGCAGTCCCTTGTTGTCACGGTTCGTAGCGTCCTGTTCGTCAAGCATGTCGTAAAGCGTAGAGATCTTTCTGTCCCCGTCCGCTATCTGTGCGATCGTGAGCGTACAAGAGAGGCGCGCAACAGGCTCGCATTACAATGGGGAACTGCACGTTGGTAGGGCCAAACTTGGACCCATAGTCGTTGATATCCTCCACCCACTTGTGATGTTCATCAAGGCCGTTGGCGGAAATGCCAATCACCTTGACGTTACGCTTCGCAAAGTCAACCTGACGACGTGCGACCTCGCCAAGCTCAGTGGTGCAGACAGGGGTAAAGTCTCCTGGATGAGAGAATAGGATGGCCTGCACCACAGTTCAAACGATGTCAAGCCAAGTGAACGAAGGCATACCCAAGAGTCACCGATCCAATCGTGAAAATTAATCGAGCCGACTGTAGTCTCAGCTTGAAAGTCGGGGGCGATGTTACCGAGACGGAGGGAGGGCATGGTGCGCTACGTACGATCCAGATATCTGCTGAGACCAAGATATGATAATGATACCCCGTCCCGCTCCTTTTATATCACTGCGCGCTCTCTGCTCATGATAAATTATTGCGTCTTCTCTTCTCACGAGCCACCGAACTCATCATTCGTTTTTCTTTTGCAATTCTCGCGTGATCTAGTAATACGCAATCCCGTGCAAAATACTGTGTGGATGTTGTTCTTGTTGTACCTGAAGGATCCGGTCGATATCCTCATCGATATCCTGAGACGTTTCGATCTAAACCCGATCAGCCGACGATCCATGTCGATTGGTCTACCTTACCGCCGCAGCCAGGTCCAGCATCGCCTTCCCAGCAATAAGCGCTTCCTCATGGTTGTCCTTGATTTCAATATTAATAATATGTACGGGCTTGTTGAATTCGCCGCCTCGACCGAGCAGATCTGCGTCGTCTATCACTTTAATGAATCTACCTCATGTACCGCATGGACCCACCATCGCATACTGCGTCAAAACAACGCTCCTCGCATGTGATTACCACATCAGCAATCGTTCTACTATCTTGCCACCGCTCCGGGGCCAACTTGATCCTACGATTACGGTCAAGCATCTGCAACAGCCCATTTGCAGTGTACCTTTGCGCTAATAAGTTGACATGTGAAAACGCACGGCTAGCTCCACTCACAAGCGAGGGTCTTTCGAATGGAGTTCCTCGTATATCGTATTGTACGGCGTCCCAAACGAGTATATATTTGGTTTGTCTATTGAGGGGCCAGGAAGGCGAACAGCGGAACCTGTTCCGTACGAGATAACTCTATAACCGGCTTTTCTGGTCTTTGGTCAGTAGATTGCCCACTTTTCGTGTGCAGCGATGATCACTTACTGCAGGACGTGATGCCCCTCCATGGAGCGATTCTAGATAGCGTTAGACAACACTCATGGTTTTATCACCCATCAATACCTGGTTACTAGCACAAACTACGCAGAAAAGGGGCCGCGGTTTGTATATGGAGGAAACTGGAGGTGCTTCCGTGTCCGATGGCGCCGGTGCATTGGAACTGGCATTTGGTGATGTCTGGTATTGCACTTGCTGAGAGGTTGCATGGGAATCACTCGGGGGCCAAGGTTGCTGTGGTGGCGCTGGCGGGGTAGGTGACCCCGATGGAATCCTTTGTAGACGTGGATCAGCGCGCGCCAGGCGGGGGTCACGCGCTCGGCGAGGGTCCATGAAACTCTCTGTTCGAAAACAATTGAGTTACAGTCAAGAACATAATGCAAAAGGACCAATGTCAGAAGTATCTAGAACATTCGTAGTCTCCAAATTATCCCAGCGAACGAAGAAGCGTCGCGGGTCAATGAAGCATCCACTCTGAATCATCAGACAACACCGGGCGGGGAAATGGTGCTTACATGCGGGTGGGAAACGAAAAGGCACGAGTGTGACATTATTGTGGTCACATTGCACTTTGATGTTGGACCGTTGACCCCTGAGTTAGTTGCGTCCAGAATACCAATTTTCGCGCATCCATATCGACTACGGTCTCGGCAACCAACTGACGAAGGTGAAATTGTGGCTTTCGAGGGCGCAGCAGTCACCACTTCACCTGAACAACTCGTTGGTACACTCATGCAACGGAACTTGTTAATTTTTCTGCTATTCATAATGCTCCCTCGTTGCATCAGCTTAGCATTCAGCAATTTAATTCACCCGCTGGAGCATCCCATTCCCAGTGACGAACCTGCAGATGCGTTCTTACAACGCTGACAATTCTTTCTAGCAGCTCCTGCTTCAAAATGGACAGGCATATCGCTAATTTGCTCCACTTGAAGCATCTGATTGTGGAGCTCTCCATCATCTATATACCATTACGAGCTTGACATAACGCAAGTGGCGTCACATCACTTTGGAGCAACTCCGTTGACTGCGACATATCGGACGATGAACTGCGGTTTAGTATGTCTAAATCTCGGACGATGTACGCTGCGTGCATCTGACTGGCACAGCATTGGTCCAGATCAATTTCCTTCTCTCCGATTCAATGCATACGGATAGCCAAGGCATTGCCAGTGGACGAGGTGGCCGCAATAAATTGTCTATACGCGAAGGAGCATGATGTTCTCGATCTCGCGAGGTGCTGAGGGCAGGGGAGGACTTGTGTCGTGTCTCGTTGATTGAGATTGAGGGAATAGAGGCTGCTGTGCCAACGAGCTCAGATACAGATAACGAATGCGTCTTCGTCACAATATCACTTTTCACAAGAGACTCTTTAAATCACTTAGATTTTGGACGTACGTATTACAGAGGGATATCCCAGGTACAAGTACTTGAAGCCATGTCAGTCGCAAACTATGGCAGACGGTGGTGAAAAGGACACCGTACACCTCAAACAAGGACTGCAATCCATCTTCCGCCGCGAGACATTCATTGTCCTACCAAAAATGATATGGACAATACCCTCAGCTCTCGACGGTGTGATAAGAACAAATTCTTGAAATTTCAGCCCTGTGGTCCATTGAATCTTGTTTTTTTTTCCGAATGTTAGCTTGGAAGTTGGTAGAAGGCATGAGTGACAGTCGCAGTGTGGCTGTACAATTTGACCTATGTCACGTGCCTTGACTTGATGAGCCAGTGCCAACATTCACTTGAGCCTTCTCTCGTTGTTCACTGACGGTATGGGATACACAGACCGTACTGCAGACTTCCGGGAAGTCGTAAAGTCAAAACAAGGCTCATTCCCTCCGGCCAAACGACGAAAACTAGGGACCGAGGCTGAGCCTCGTGACACCTTCGCGAAACGATATGTGCAGGAGGCCCAAATCATCGTGCGCTCTCTACCCCGTGTTCCATGCCCACTGTTGACATACTCTTCCTAGTTAAATCACATAAACGCTCTAACGCGGGTGTTGAGCCACATTCGACGGCCTTACCTCAACGTCGATTCTAATTCCACTCTGCTACTGCGGCAAGGTTCTCGGATCCTTGACCTAAACGACTCGCAACAGTCGTGGTCAGAAATTAAATATCTTTTGAACGAGGAGAGAGACCAGATCGATCTTCAGGCTCGCCTCATACTCACCCGTTGTGCGGACCGAGTGAGGGAGATGGAGGCACTCGAAAAGCGTGCGTTTCTGTTTTATTTAACGGCTAAAGCGACCGTTCGAATTTCAACCTGAATAGGGCGTGCGGAGCTGGCTGCACGTAAAATGAATCCACTGGCACGATTTCTTCCAGCGAGATTGGTGCGAGGTGATTCAGCTACGCTCCCAGAATACCTGGCCGCCCACCATGCAAGCATCACATGGTACCTTAGCCGGCGGTTGACCGAGGCAAGCCAACACCAGAAGGAATTGCAGGAGGAGCGCGTAAAGCGACAATTGGAACGAACTCGTACCCTGGGTTCTAGCGCCGCCCGCGAGGCTATGTCAATGCCCTCCCGGGATGTCGTACGAGCAAGGCAACCGCCGACAGGCGACAGCTGGCTTGGTGGTGCTTCTTCTGCGCTTGTCTCCGGCATTGCTGCCACCATTGGTTCTGCTTCTGGTCGACCTTCTACCCTCAAACCGCTCTCATCCACTCCTACCGCGGAAAATTCAGATGATGACGAAGAAGAGTTGGAATTGACCGAATCTCAAATTCTCCAGTTCGAGGTCGAGAATGCGAACATTCTACGGACGGTCCAGGATACACTCGAGTCAGTGCAACAAGCGGAGGCGCGCCTGATGGACATAAGTAATCTACAAATGGAACTCATCACACACCTGACACATCAGACCGAGATTACGGAACAGCTCTATGAGGATGCGATAGCGACTACTTCCACTGTTGAGAAGGGAAATGTGCAACTCAGGGAGGCAAAACGAAGGGCAAAAGACAGTAGAATTTTCATCCTCGTGTTCCTTATCGGAGCTAGCCTGTCTCTACTGTTCTTGCACTGGTACTAGAGACGTATCATTCCTGAGCATGGTATACAATATTTTATGATCCGAGCAGACGAGTTGATATACCGTAGGTATGTGATATAGTTCGGATTTGGGACATGCGGAGACCGTAAGGTCCCAACAGACTCGTGTTTATGCTTACGCAGTTACCGTAGTCAAGGGAGGGTAAGGAGAGGTTCTCCTTCCTCGCCTTCTGTTGCTCCAGCATCTAGTCTGTCGGCGGTCGGACTGCCACTTAATATTTGTATTTCGTTCTGCACGAAATAATAGACCACACTGTTCGACTTCAGATAATGCGAAATCAAACAAAGGAAAGTCATACGAGCTGGCGATAACTGAGACCACAATGCCTCCAATGACCAGGCAGCCATTGACGAACTTCGAAGCTGATTGGATAAACATGAGATTAGCTATGGTCAAGGGAGGGAAGCATTTACTAGCATCCATATGGCTTCTCTGTTCACCGTCAGAAAGGCTTGCCATTCGTGACCCTACAAACACGTAGACCATAGCACGAGGCAGTACGAAGAGGGTGGCAAGGGTGAATTGCGTCAGAGAGACAGATTCAAT
>JBBPPB010000862.1:0-10565 GCA_038091755.1 Leccinum pallidistipes | reverse complement strand
GGAGCTCGTGCAAGCTGTGCACGATGCAATGATCGGTAAGTCGCTTCGTAAATTACAGAAGTTGATGGACTGACTTTGAATCATTGTTTAGCTCATCAACAAGCATACGCCCTCGGAATTCTACATGATCGGGACGTTAGCGTAGGAAATATCATTATCGTCAATGGTCGAGGCTACCTAATCGACTGGGATTTGGCGAAGTCTATATCTACGGAATGGCCGCGCCAACAGACACGCACCGTACGTCTGGCCTATCGTTTCATCGCAACCTTCCTAATAGATGATATATATATATATATATAGGGTACTTGGCAGTTTATGTCTGCTCGCCTAGTGGAAGACTCAACTGCCGTTCAGACGGTCACGGACGACATAGAGTCAGCATTTTGGGTACTTCTATGGACGGTCGTCATGTATTCTCCAACATCTCTGTCTCTTCAACATCGCACCACCTTCGTGAGAGGCAACTTTGAAACGTTGCCTGGCGTGCAAGGCAAACGGAGCACGCTTGTATCCCAGACAATATTCCAAGAACCCTCGTTCATTAGTGGCCGGGAGTCGCTCTACAAGCTGCTAAAAGCTCTCACCGATCTCTTCAAGCATATCTATCTTCTACCGGAACAACGCGAAGTAGAACTCCTGGAACAATATGAACCAATCGAAGCTCAACCTAGCCAAGTACAGGACCTTCTGCGAGTCCTAATGGCGTATCGGCATCGGGATTCCGTGCGCAAGTTGGGAAATCACGAGCATATCATTGATTTGTTTGCTTCTCACCTGGAATTGGACTGGCCCGCTGACGACGGGGCCGAAGAGCAGGAGCTGATCGGCGTTGATTGTTTCGGAGCAGAGTTTGGAAAGGTAATTTTACTGAAGTCGAAGCATATGCTGGAGACGGTGGAGGAGAGAAGTCGTAAAAGGAGCAGGATTCAAACACCTGATGACGATCTCGTGTCGACTGCCAGTGATGACGATCTCGTATCTGATGACGCTACCACGGCGGCTGGGACCCCGAGGGACAATGAGTCAGAATCCGTATGCGACATGTTCGGGAGCAGTCTGACATCGCTTCCAAGTTCTCCGTAACGTAATTTTCTAGCTAGCACTACATCGTGTATGATCGTCCGCTCATTCTTTATGTAATACATCACGATTCACCAACTCCACTTGGAAGTTGGCGGACGCCCTGCACCAGACCCTACCGTTGTACGAGTCACCGACTAATGATTTCAAATTTCCGCCTGGAAAATGACTCAGTGGGAGGCCCCCTCCCTCGTGCTTTATGATGTACGTTAGGTGACTGGTACGTGGCCTTCGTCTATTTATTTGCTGGGGCGGCCATGGTCGAAGCGATCGAACTGACACCCCAAACACGATGCCACCCAGGCAACGAACAAAGAAGGTCCAGGATGAGTCCATTCTCCCACCTGATGTTGCTCCGCCTGCCGCGCCTCCTTCAAAACGCAAGGCCCGCAGCAAACCATCACCTGCAGTTGCGGCGGCGCCGGCGGGTGCAGTCGAGCCTGAGGGTGCGTTCAATGAATCGTTCGCTTTGGTATCTGACGAACGGTTAATTCGCTTTCTGCAGAACTAGGCATAAAAAGAAAACGTACCAAAACCAAGAAGGCTGCGGAAGCTGAAGCCACTCTTCCGACTCATGACGATCCTGACGCTATAGCAGGTGAGTCAGATTTCGCAACCTTGAAGTGCCAGGCTGACCCTGGTGATTTCAGACAATTCTCGACGACGTCAGAAAGCGCCTACTGTTGACAGAGATGGTGGCGGACACACTGATGTCGGTAAGTGTATAAAACGTCTAAGTTCACTCCCGGAGCATGCATCGATATCGCTTTAGGACCCGTACATCACATTGCAGATACGGACGAAGCCCCTCCACCTCCTGTCAAGCGTCCGATCCCGAGGAGCGGTCCCCAGCCTGAGGCTCGATCCAATAAGCGCCAGCCATGTCGCACGGCTGTGCAGTCCGAACCCGAAGAAATATTCAATCTGGACATCTCAGGCTCTGAAGACTCTACCACATCCGCGGTCAACCAGACGCGAATGAGGTCTTCTCCAGCACGTCAGCGCCAACGTCCACCTTTACCCCCCAGCGGCCCTACTCTACCACAGCCAGGACCAGTAGTCCGGGAATCTGGACGCCCTCAAACAGATCCTCCGACCACGAATTCAGGTTCCGGTCTCGGCATCGTGTGCGACGACGATTGTGATTGCTCCCTCTTCACCGGATCAGAACTGGACAGAGATGCTGAAGAAGGCGACAAGAAGATACTTGTATCTGATCTGAAGCATTTTTTCCGAAGAGCTGCAGACGGCACATGGACCTGTAAGAAATGCGCGTAAGTTGATTCACACCTATATGCTTCGCTAGACCATCTCTAATGTCTGACGTCATATAGCCGTCTAGCTTCAAACCATCCAAGCGCAAAGATTGCTAGCTACACATACGGTCCAAAAACGTCTACCGGCGTGATTCGCGAACATCTCAAGCATCATCGGGAGAGCCACGGGCGTTGGTGCTCGAAGAATTGTCAGCCAAATAAGACAAAACGTGGTAAAGAAGAGGCAAAGGCAAAGGATGAAGCCGTCGGTAAAGTCGTGCGCCAATTGCCTGCGCGGCCGCAGTTCAGCGAGGACAAATTCAAGGAAGCCCTCGTCACGTTCATAGTCGAGGATGATCAGGTCAGTGACGATAACCCGGCACCTACTGTGACTAATATTTCTCAGAGCTTGAATGTAATCGAGCGACGCGGATTCAGAGACCTGCTTTTACTGCTTCGAGAAGACCTTCAAGAATCAGATATTCCGAAGCGAACCAAGGTCCGCGAGTTGATCATCAAATCGTGGAGAAAATACATGGACATGTTGAAGGCCGAACTAGCAGTGAGTCCCTTACGTATTGTCCGATATCTGAGCTCATCCCGAAACAGCAAGCTGAGGGACAGGTATCACTCACTACAGACGCATGGTCCGACCGAATGCGTCGTCCTTACGTCGCAATAACGGCCCATTGGATCAAGAAGCATAACAATGGTCATCTTTCGCTGGAGAGCGCCCTGATCGCATTTCACCGTTTGTTTGGTCGCCACGACGGGCAAAACATGGCGAACGTGACTCTAGCGATGATGGATCGGGTTGGCATAACTGCAAATGTAAGTAGGAACTGCAGAGCACTCATTAGATGAATTCCTAATACTGATATGGTACTTCCAGGTGGGACACATAACGATGGATAACGCGGACAACAACGACAAAATGGTTGAGATCTTACAGGGCTTACTCACCAAACGCGACATTGAATTCGACTACCGCGACCGACGCATAAGATGCTTACCCCACATACTCAACATTTGCTCTGGCCACGTCCTCGACGCACTTACTGATCAAGCCCTCATAGAAACCGCAGCCTCACGGTTCTCTGCGCCGTTGGAAGATTTGGATGACGGACAAACCTATCAGGAAGCACTCGAAAGCGATCCAATTTCGTTGAGTCGCAACGTCGTTCACGTACTACGTGCATCCGGACAGCGGCGCGACCAATTTGAGGAGTATATCTTGGAAGGTAACAAAGCCGGCTACTGGGACGCAGAAAACGAGCACGGTGTACCCACAGGCACCGGCGAGAAGGTGGAAATTAACGTCCTTCAACTCCTCCGTGACGTGAAAACCCGGTGGGATTCGGTTTATTACATGATCCGTCGCATCCGCTATCTACATCAGGTAAATTCTTCACCCGACTACCTCCGATGGCTCACTGACTTTTACGTGTCATAGCCCATCAACGCGTTCCTTGACCGGCCCAACAACAAGGACCTGAGGAAGTACCAACTCACGAAGATGCAATGGCAGGCCCTCCGAGACTTTGAATTAATCCTTGAGGTGCGCACTTAGGTCACGGTTTATATCCCTCCTCTTCCCCGACCTAATACTATACCTTCGTCGTGTTACAGATTCCACATCAGGCGATTCGAGCGCTATCACACGAACGACTCCCCACGCTGTGTAAGTATCTGGTCACCTTCGAGAGGTTCTATGACACTTGGAAAAGGCTCCGCGATGACCAAGACAATAGTCAAGTCCGTCCGTTCGTCAAGAAGGGCTTAGAATGGGTGGAAAAGTATTACCATCGTATGGGGGACACAAAAGCGTATATTATTGCCATGCGTAAGTGTGATTCGTGTCTATAATTCGCCCGAACTGACGCCTTTCTAGTTCTGAATCCAAACCGTCGATTAACGTGGGTCAAAATGAAGTGGGATCCACAGGATTTCGATGACGCAAAGAAGATTGTTCTCGACACGGTGAGTGTCTTGGCGCCGCAAAAGGGGGTACGCGCTGAATGAACACTTCACAGATGACTAAATATCGTGAACAGTTCACGGAAACTAGGTCGTCTGGATCGCCCCGACGTCCCGCCATTTCTCCGCGAAAACAAACCCTCGCACGTCGCCTTGGTTATGCGATCGACAGCGAAGACGAGTCTTCGGACGACGAAGAACCACGCTTATGCACGGTGGCACAAGAACTGAGCTCATATGAGGGACTGAACGTGGAAAAGAAAACAGACGTATTGAAATTTTGAGAGGTAAGACCTAACGTGACTGGTGCACGGTCTGACAATGCTCACCATCGAGTCGATGACCGCACAGGGGAAGGAAAACCTTTTCCCAACGCTTTATCAAATGGCGATGGACTACCTGCCTGTCCAAGGTAGTGCTGTTCCATGTGAACGCATTTTCTCGTCGAGCGCGGAAACGGACACCAAGAAACGCAACCGAATCAAACCGCTACTGATGGAATCCCTCCAAATACTCAAGTTCTATCGCAAACGGTCTCGTCTCGATTTCACGCAGGGACTTGTATTAGAGGAAGAGGATATGGAAGAAGACGACCCTGAAGATCTACTCGCTGAGCTACTACTATCCAACAACGAGAACCGCGTACAACAATCACTCGACAAGATCTTAACTAGCCTCAGGGACAACGGAGAGGAAGCACCGGAAGACAACGGAAGCGACGGTACTGACGGCGAGTGTGAAGGTGACGATGACGACAGTGACGACAGTGAAGATGGCGAGGACGGGGAGGAAACTGATCAAGAGGACATTGCCGTAGTGTAATTTAGCTTTCGCACATGGTCCACGAGTTCGAACCACTTAGCACACGTCGCCCGATAGGCTCTCGACTCATTCTGAAGTCTCTACAAAGCTGTCTGCGACAGTTCAGAGTCACGTATCATATATATATCAATGTCATGTCATACTTTCGTCGTTCGTCTTTGTGTGATTCACTTTGTCTTCTGCTCTGAGTTTCTGAGTTTAAACCTTAATCGAGCGACCGTACGTCGTGCGCTCTCATAGCCAACTTCAACACGGCGGCCAGCTCAAGCACTTGCCATGCTCTCTAGGCAGTCGTCGTTCAAATCGAGCGATACCAATGATACAGAACCTGTGAGTACTCTCTATTTGTCTCACTACGAGATGGTCCAGTCTTCCAGACTCCAAGAGTCTCCACAATCCACTACAGGGGAGGTCCATACCTGGCGGTGGCATACTGCCATCGCATATATGATATCTATTTTATTTTACCAAGGGCCTGAGTAGAATGGAATCGGTACTAACACTCGTTAAAGGTTCACCACTATTCCTCCGTCTCTGATACGCCTAGCGCGGCATTTCCGATGACAGCACGCATAGACGGAAGGTTCAGACTGACGAAGAAGATTGCAGGCATCTCGCGTGAGTACTAACATTCTCTTGGGATGATGGCAATGCAGAATCATTTGACGAGTCGTAATTCAGATGAGATATACACCGCTACGAATATCCTCTCTGGGGGGGACGTCATTGTCAAACTACGACCTTTGGCAATGGGAAGAGCACTTCGCCACGAATATCGCATCCAGAAGGCGCTCACTGGTATCGGGACCCCACGTGTGTGGTGGTTTGGGACCGATCTCGGAACCGAAGCTTTGGTTATGGATCGCCTGGGACCGTCCCTCGAGTGCTTGTTGTCGCGAAAGCACTCGCACAAGTTCCCTGTGGTGACAGTTGCGAGCATTGGCCATCAACTAGTGCGTATTGCTCGTCCATTGTCTTGTACTCATTTTGATGGTTGTTTCGTTCAGATAACCCTCTTGGAGAGGGTCCATTCTCACAACGTTATTCACGGACACCTCAAACCGTGCCACATCTTGACCGGTTTGGGGGTCAAACGAAACACCCTATCGCTGATTGATTTCGGCCTCGCACGTTCATATCGCGACAACAAAACGCATCGTCACATTGGCTTCAAAAAACAGGTGCCGTTCACCGGCAGCCAGTGCTTTGCTTCCGTTAGAGCCCTCCGTGGTCGGCGACAGTCCCGCCGCGATGATATTGAATCAGTTGCTTACATCCTCGTCTACCTGCTCTGCGGCACTCTCCCGTGGCAGGACTACGAGCATACTGCAGATGTTGTCCAATCCAAATTGGATATTTGCCAGTCTGCTGTCGGTGATTCTGTTCCGGCTGAGTTTTTCTCGCTTCTTGAATACGCTAGGTCATTGGCATTTGATGCACGCCCTGACTACAGGCAGTTAGAAACATTTTTTGATCGTTTTCGTATGGACGTGCTAGCAGCTAACTGGGGTGATATTTAACTTTCCTGTAGCTGAGTCATCTGTTGTCTACTTGTACCACCCTTGTAAGATTGTTGTACTTTACATTGTTGTAACTTATTGTATTCGAGAGTCGAGACTCGAGACTTCAGTCTGCAAGCCGTCTGAGCTGTGGCTGTGGTGGCTTCAGCTAATTTTCTAGCCGAGGTCAGTCAATAAAGCTGACGGCAGGCCGGGTAGCCGGAGTTTGCCGGAGCTTGCCGAGCCGCGGCAACACTAGCCTCAGTCACTCATTCGTCGACCTCGAGGCCAATGAGCGCACATCACTCGTCGAGCAGCCCCACTTTCCCTCAATAGACACCGTCTTTGTACCACTACTCGACGAGGAACTCAAGAAGATAATCATCTTCTACAAAGACAAGGAAAAGGAACTCTTCCATGAACTGCATGCGCTCAAGGACCTCGTCACTGAACAGGACACAGCTGGTCTCGAGGCAGGGAGCACTACATGGACTACGGGGATGATGAAGACGACGATGAGCATACCATCGGTGAACACGTTCCCTTGGAGGACCAAGCTTCCCCGAAACGACGTCGGAGAAAGCAGCGTTTCATCAGCTACCGCAGCGGCTCGACTGGTGCTTAGTTTGCGCCAGTCGATTCTCGAAATACTGCATCCACTCAATCCGGTCACAGCCTTGAACCCTATCCATCTTTTTGACCGCGTGCCAACAACACCAGCAACTCGCCGATGGGGCACATTTCAGGAAGGTTCATGAACGGATAGCTTTGCATCCCTACAAGCCGAGACCGTATGGCCTGCCAGGACTAATTATGCTTTGGACGTACGTCTCTTGTTCAAGCGCATAATCACCCACCTCTTTGTCTCCTTCTCGTCTCTAAAGTCCTATGTAGAGGTAAACTATTTTGTTTTCCCAAAAATATGGAAAAAGGATGTCCAATTGCCTTATTTTCCAATCAGTCTTCTGACCCGGTCGTGTCCACTTGCTGGGTATGCCCAGCTGACCGAGACGTTGGTTCTAAGATAGATTTATGGAGTCGCGACACGTCGACATCCATTTCTTCAGAGTTCCAAGGACAAGTTCACCGCTGCAATTATCCGTCTTGTTACCCTATATGCTAAATGTGTCACGGGGGATGATCCTTTTCTTCCGCCGCCTTGCAGCAACTCAAAGTCCATCAATGCGAGCATATAGCTTAGGAGCGCGACACGATATGTTGGCACAGGAGTGTCACGGCGCAGCGGACGCCTCCGATATGGCTGGTAGAGGTATCCTTGTCCGAAAGGAAGAGACTTGTATCATCAATATCCCGACCCCGCTCGGCGGCTTCAGATTGAAGCGTAAGACAATCTCCCTGATTATCACCGTCACTCTGATGAACATTCAGTTTGTCGAGGACGGCCCGGAAGCAAACAAATACTTTTCCATCCTGATCTTCAGTCCAACTTTGTGGTCGTCCGAGGTCTATGTGTCGTTTTCATTGTATGATGCTTGATCCGACGCTGTTTAGGCAATCCCGCTCTTCGTAACATCGACTTCTCTTGGTCGTCTTTAGGGTCATTCGTTCGGACGATGAAAACCCAGTTCCACTATCAACGCTTGACGCGACCAAGTATGTTGTGAAATCACTGCCTGGGAATGTCACTGATTAGCATGCCACTTAGGCACGTATTCTCAGCCATGTTTTCGGCCACAATCATGCTTCTGATCGGTGGTTGGACGATCTCCGCTGCTTTAAGCAAGACGAACATTGATCGGATGCTGGTCACGCGCCTGTTGAGCATGGCTTGAGCATGGCCGGATCGAAGCCACGAACAGTTCTTTTGGCCTTCATGTTCGTATCATGCTTTGCCAGCATGTGGATCAGGTGCCCCCTTATGTTTTCGATTATTCGAGTGGCGACCGACATATATTTTCAGTAATGTCGCTGCGCCAGCACTTTTTTCACGTTGATCCGCGTATGTCCGCTTAGTGCCGTCCGTTCGCTCTCTAAGTTCCTGAACAGCCCATCCTTCCAACATTACCTGCGAGGGCGTCTTTCGCGCCGTGCTTGATCGTGCGTCCATCTTACCCGTGTAGAACCACCTCTTACAGTTGTGGCATGTGCACAGCTCGGAATCGCACTCGCCGCTAACATCGGCGGACAAAGCTCCCCGATCTCTTCGCCCCAGAACCTCATTGCCATCGGATTTATGGACCCTCAACTTGACTGGGCGAGCTGGTTCGCCGTCGCGCTCCCCGTGTCGATAATCTCAATCGTACTGATCTGGCTGCTCCTGCTGGCGAGCTACCAGCCCGCGCGTGCGCCTGACGGGGGAGATTGAGATACAGATAATCAGGCCTACGAGGGAGGAATTCACTTTGAAGCAGTGGTGGGTGACCGTGGTGTGTCTAGCTACGATCGTGTTGTGGTGTGTCGAGCGCCAGATCGAGCCTGCAATTGGGGATATGGGGATTATTGCCATTATTCCGATCGTAGCGTTCTTTGCGACGGGGTTTTTGAAAAAGGTATCGTGGGGAGGAGGATGTCTTACTGAGTGCTAACCACGGTTCAATTTAGGATGACTTGAGCAATTTGCATGGATGATCGTGTTCTTGGCCATGAGCGGCATTGCGCTTGGGAACGGGGTCAAGTCGAGCCGGTTATTGGATATGTTTGATGGTGTAGTTCATCGCATGCTCGAAGGGCGGGCGTTGCACACCCTTGTGCTCGTTCTTTCCGTTGTCGTCCTGGTACGTTTATCCTTTCCCCCGTTCCACTTTTCGTTGTACTTCTCGTCGCACTGACGCTGACCCATCCCCCATGATTGCAGGTTGTTTCGACATTTATCAGCCACACGATAGCAAGTGTTCTCCTGGTACCGATTGCACAACAAGTTGGCAAAGACCTCCACGGCAGTCCTGTGAACCTTCTTATCTTCCTAACTGCATTGATTTGTTCAACGGGGATGGGTATGCCGGTGTCCGGGTTCCTGAATCAGCTTGCGTATGTCTCGTGTTTGCTGTCTTTCTTGTCTTTCAATCCCCTTTCCTCTCCCTTTCGATAGTTCTCGTAACCCTCGTGTGCTGATAACTTGACGGGATTGATAGGACGGCGCAAGAGGATGATCTTGGCCAGGTTTACCTTACCAATGTTGATTTCCTCAAGAATAGAATTCCGGCGAGTATCATTGGGACAATGGGGCGTGTTCTTTGCTCCCCAAGCGTCACTATAGCTAAGGAATGGATGGCAGGTCGTGTCTACGGTTGGGTATATATTGATGAGGGCAATCTGGTGAGTTTGGATGATGTATACATTCATCTTCTGTATTTTTATTGATGACATTGTCTCTGTAGAGTTTAATCGATTGATGCTAGAGTACATGGGGGAAGTGATATATTTAGGTCTACTTTGCCATTGACTTCAATAAATTACACATTCACAGGTGACAGAGTGAGTCTGAGGGGATTTTGCTCGTCTTCAAGGTGTCACTATGTGGAGTCCATTGATTTCAATTAACCTCCCCTCCATTTTGTCTCTCATTTAGTACTCATCTGAACAACAGTGTGGACAGACAATGAGCATCAGCACCTTGAGCTCATTCACAACCAGTAACTTTACAGTAGTGTTTTCACATGTAGTTATCTATCACTGACTCCCTCTTCCTCCCTCTTGACAACTGTCTGGCTTTGGTTACTCTCACTGTCATACTTACAATTTGCTTGGGGTTCCAGCAATATAGTATTCAGAAGCATAGCAAGATGTGTCATAGCCATAGCCATTAAAGTGAGTAAATTAATCCTTTCAGAAAGATACCCATGACTTTCCAACCAAAGATGTATCAACTTTGGGCTGATAAGGCCCATCTAAAGATATGACTAAATCACAAATAGGAAGATTGAAAGTGAGCCTATTCCAGGGAGCAATCCAACCAAAGAGAACTCTG
>JBBPPB010000861.1:0-10574 GCA_038091755.1 Leccinum pallidistipes | reverse complement strand
GCACACGTTTGTGTGCGTTGTGCAGTTGCTGCTGCACGCTGCCCTCGCCCTCTCCCTCCAGCGACGGCGTGCCACCACGACGTGACGACAACACAACGAAGACGACGATTGACACCGTGCCCTGTCTGCCCCTTCCCTTCCCTCCCCGTCCCCGTCATCCTCGTCCCCGTCCCCGTCCTCTCGTCCCCAGCGAGCGGAAGCGATCACACAACGCGCACAATCGTGTGCATTGTGCTGTCGCTACTGCACGCTGCCCTCGTCCTTGTCTCCCGTTGTCCTCGCCCTCGCCCTTGGCAGCACCAGGCCGCGGCGACAACTTCAACATCAGCTTCAACACCACACTACGAGACGACGAACGATGGCAGTGATGATGACGACGACACGACGCGACGCACGCGACATCGTGCCACCGTGACGCGTCGTCGTCGTTCAAACGTTCAGTTCCTCTTTTTGCAGATCAGCGGAGTGCACCGGACGCTGGCTTGCTATACTGTCTGGTCAGCGCACCCTGACGGACGGCACTTTGTCAACCAAGATGGCACACTCCATGGACTGGACGGCGTACTCCGACGGACTGTGTCAACCACACGGCGGTGTGTGCCGTCTGGTCGGCGCACCCCGACGGACACCAGTGCACTCTGTCGAACAGGACGGCACGCTCCGCTGGACACCGGCGCACCCTACAGACTGAACGGCTCACCCCAACGGAGTATGTCTACCAGACGGCGGAGTGCGCCGAAGGCTGACGTGCTCATGGGGCGCCTAAGACACTTAGTGCAGATATGATATTTGTGTGCCAGATCTTATACAAGTTGGGCATAGTAATAACGGTGTCTAAGACACTTGAGGCGGATGGTATTTATGTGCCAGGTCTTATACAAATTGTGACTAAGATTGATGTGCTACTGGTGGTGTCATGTAAATAATCATAGCCTGACCTGAGTCCAATGACAAAGAAGTGTCGGGCAGATGCTATCTAGAAAGCTATACAATGGTAGCACCCTTGCATAACAAGTATCATAATTATGTCGAATTATAATCGCCGACCAGGCAGACGCTATTCTACCATATATATCATGGCTTTGTCTAGATTATACGGAATGATAATGTAATTGCGTGTCACGCATCATATTTTAACCAATCTGACATATATATAAACCCTTATATACCCATATATGGCCTTATAAGACTATATAAGACTATACCATTAAATTTCTGGCCGGGATAAATGGCCGATTTGTTATCGGGTACATGTTATTTTCGTGATGCAACATAACCCCCTCCTTGAGGCGGACCAAAGCAAATTCCTGGGGCGAATGCCACTGGTGGTGTATATAAAGTCGGTGAGTCCACGCTTTCTACCACAGGGAGCATGTCCACTGACTTCTCTCACTCTCAACTCGACGCGCTTCACACCGCACAAGCCGTTTTGGCTGCGGTAGGGTTGACGTCCGATTCGCTCTCCCACCTCTCAACACCGTCCTCATCGCGTGCCACCACGCCATCCACGCCGCCGCTCGCTGGACCCGCCACTCCACCTGCTCCTGCCATTGTTGCCGCGCAGTACGAACCCACCCGCTCTCGCTGCTTTACTAATGCAGAAATCTTGAGCGGTTCCAACAAAGTCACACGTCAGTCCTTAGTCCAGCGGATCGTCAAGCACACTCTTGGCACCATCGTCGAATACCCCGAAACAGGGGAGTTTCTGGGCCAAGCTGTTGCCCACATCTTCAACGTGGATGCAGACCCAGCGCGATTCGTCCACCCGCGGCTCAACTTCCAGTATTCACTGGGCAATGGGCACGGTGGGAACCAAGACGTAACCTGCCGGCTGCTGAAAGGCAAGAATGGTAGTTCTGTTTTATGCAAGAAACTACGGACGTCGTGTAAGTAATATTATCCTTTTATTAGCCATACTACTCATTGTCACTGTAGGCAGAGGTCTTAAGGCTTGCCCGTTTGGGTCCTTTCGACCCTCAACACACTGGTTCACGAGTCGAAATGAGCTCTCCCGCGCGGCATTGTCAATGCCGCTCACACCCCAAGACGACGCGCATAATGAAGTCTTCATGAAGACTATCAGCTTCTTCTGTGCGCTGATCGAGAAAGGTTGCGCTTTCATATCGGAAGCGCCCTCAGCTGATGAAGCGCCCGGGCCCTCTGATTTCGACCTAACGGTCGATAGTCGCATCGACGATGGTGTATGCATACTCGCGGACGATCTCCACAATCCGACTCGATCGCGCCGGCATAAAAAAGCTAAAATATGCCACGGGCGACTCGTACTCCGCCATGATGAATTTAATCAACCGTACATAGAGTATGTTATTCTATGTTATGTTGCACCGGTTTAACGTTGTTTTTAAGGTGTTCGCATCGACAGCCTAGTAACTCGGCGCGTTCGCACCTCATCTTAAGGAACCTTCAAGACTTCGATATCCCGTATCTGGGCGCATTACTTGATGACAATCACGCGCACTACCGGGCCATTGAAGAGCATGCGAAGGCCCTCGGTATGGGGCCTTTGGTGCCGTGTGCATTCATTGCCTCGCCTTGCGAGCAACGGCAATCCTGTCGTAAGTAATGACCACTCAATTGAATTGCAAGTGTTGATTTTTTCTTTCTAGCGCACTGGCATCGTGGCGAAGACAACAAGCTGTCGCACGGTGCCCTTTACGACTTTATACACAAATGCCAAACGGTCTATGACATCTTCGTACCGAATGACATGGCGGATTGCCCGCAGGTTCTTGTCGTATCACGCAACCCCCATTCGCATCCACCACCTCTTCCAGTGAAAACCCCCTCCCCCCTTATTCAGCTCTTTCGAACACTTCTCCTGCAACTCGACTGGAAGCTAGCTGATGCTACGCCACGCCGCATCATGCTGGACTCTGGTTTTGTGCACGCTTTGCGCGAAGCAATCGGTTGGACCGATCGTCACCGTGACCCATCGCTGTCACATGTCCATCCCTCGTTTGGGAATCTGGATCATGTACAGCGACTTATTGAGAGCGTGCGGGCGATACATTTCCCCTTTGGAACGGGTTATCAAGGTAAATTATAAGTATTTTTGTGACAATTTGAGATTAATTATCTTCTGATAGGCGCTGAAGACCTTGAGCGCCAACAACACGATCTTCCTGTCGACCAGCGCTACCTGCGATGTGTAGAATGTCATGACATACCTGGCGAAGGTGAATTCCGGCTTGTCATTTGCATGACAAGTCGGATGGCATCGTATCTCGTGCACGGTAAACGGCTTTCAATTGATACATCATTCAAGCGAGTTCGAGGCTGGCAAGAATTTGAAGTCGAGTGTTGGGATAATGATCACATGCGATGTACGTGCCGTTTCCACTATTTGCATGCTGGATGATATCTCATTATTACTGCAGCCGTTGTCGTGGTCCGCGCATTCACTACGTCACAGTCAGTTGCCGCCCATTTAATTTTATTTCGCCGGATCTTCGAGATTGCAAGACAAGACACCGGTTTATCAACTCCGTTTCATCATATCAATGGTCTCGGGATTGAGACCGTTGTGGCGGATGCTCACCGTGGTCAAGCTTTGGGTAAGCCACTCGTTGAATCACCTTGTTTAATGCTAATTTTCATGAAGGACTTGGGATGTTATGTGTTGAGTTATGCAGATACGACACAAGTTATTGTAGACATGAGCCAGCACGTCGCATGTGCGATCTTGGTCCTTACGATCACCTGCGACGTTTTTTTTGCGTGTGTGTTGTGCATTTCAAGCGCAATATCCAAGCACTCGCGCATATTGTTGATAAGAAGGTTCTTGCTGCAATGTACAGTCTTGCAGCATCGGAAGCGCATCCCAACTTCTCGGCCACCCTTCAAACGATCCGGAGCGGCGGGCCAAAAGCACGAGGTAAACCTCATTTAATACATTATAACAAACCAATTAACCCGGTACATAGCCTGGTTAAAGGACAAGGAAACTGCAAAGTTTGTCCTGCCGGGTCTGTATCAACCTCTTAGTTTAATACCCCCATTTATCTGGAAAGCTTCGCCATCAACAACAAACGGTAACGAACAAGCACACCGAAATGTCAATCGCGATGGGATCGGCTTGACGTTGCTCGCTGGTATCATGCGGGGTCACCAGTGCGACATGAGGACTTTTTCGAGCATTGATGTCCACCTTGCGCACGGCATTAACTCTCGTGATGCGCCATCAACACATGTCTTCCGTGCAAATCGTTCGCTATCGCGCCAGTGTATGCTTATTAAATATTTATCTTTTCATGATCCTAACATGACACACAGATCTCGTTCAGCAGCATCAATGGAGCAAACATGGGAGAGGAAAATCAATTACAACAATTCCCGCTGATCCTATTGACCCAACCCGCACGCAAGCTTTACGAGGTGCACGGCACCACGTTATCTCGACCTACAGTGCTCTTGAAGGTGCACTCGACCCTAGTAGACACGGTCAACCAGAACCGTCAATTGGTTTCACTCCATCATGCACGGAACACTCACCACCCACATATGACCCACCTTCCTCAGACGGGTAACCTTGGTAATTGCTAATGCTTATCCCGTATTGTTCCTCCAACACCCTGCGAATCTCCCGCTTCGTTACCGTGTTCAGATCAGCATTCCGCAAGATCTCCTCGACGCTCCGTTCCAGATCTGCATCGCTCGGTCCACCCGCACCAGCACCAGCACCGTTGTAATCCACGAGCGCAGTAGAACTCTGCACCGTCGGCAAATCAAAGTAGTTGGTCCCCGGTCGCGATCCCACCTCCATTGATTGCGAAGGATACATTATCCCAGCATCACTCAGCAGGCGGAATTGCGACATGGGCGTGACACGACCAGATTGGTATCCTGCATGCGGTATCATGCCAAACTGTTGCGAGGGCGCGGGTGAGTGGCTGCGATGATCATAGACGGTCTCGTGTCCGTAGAGCGACGTAGTCACGGTGCGCGACTCCACGTAGCCTTCCTTGAACTGACGGGCGGGAGGAACCCACAACCCAATCGAGTGGTTGGATTCCTTGTCCCACAGCTCGTTTTCGTAGTCGTTCCACGTCTCTAGAGGAATCGCACGAGGATCGAACTTTCCTTTGTCCTATCAAAGCATGTTAGCATCTATCCGACCCATAACACGTGCTCAACTTACGTGGGCGATGTGGAATTGGAGAGCGTCATTTCACCGCAGACGCTGAGTACCTTCTTGTCGAGATGCGTTCCAATGGATTGAACAGGGTGCGGGTGTTGTCAAAAGACTCGATGACGAATTCAGTTGCATGCACCTGGAGCGCGAGCTTGGAGCCCTCTTACCTAGGTTGGGGACCAATTCTGACCCACAGCTCGAGGAGTGATCCTGCAGATGAACGCACTTTGTGAGGGTTGACGGCGACGAGGGATGAGGCCGATGATGGTATCGAGAGAGGCACGTGATCATGTGACACCCATCACCCGTGTCACCTTTTCTACAACCCGACCTCGACGTTCAACGTTCAACGTCGATTCCACCATGCTAAAGGAGTTCGACCGTCGCCCTCATACGGGCAGCGCTACCGGGATCACTTCCAAAGCCCGTGTTCCCCCCGACCCAACCCTTCTGTGGCACACACGATGCGGCCGCCCCCACTTCCTGGCCCTTCCATTCTCACCCTCGACATCTCCAGCGTCGTCTGCCCTCCCCCACCCCTCCTAGTATCAAGGATCTTACAGCCAAGATCGTCTAGGCGTCGTCGTCGCCAGGTCTCGCAAAAGCAAAGGCCATTCCACTCGTTCATTCAAAAAGTAAGATTGTAGCTCACATTATATGTATACTCGCCCTTATCTCAAGTCGCTCACCATATAATTAAGCATGTATCTATACCCATCCTACCCGTTCTTTTTGGGAAACACGGAGTACCGTTGGCAATGGACCCGCTTCCTTCATCTCGCATTGGGCTTCACTGCTGTATACCTAATTAAATTACCTCGTGCAATGGGTACAATATCGGCGCGCACGCTTCACTAATATTAACTACTGAATCACGCATTTTGTTAGTGCGGAAAATTTGAAGCCTTATATATTTGTGTAGATATATCCCATAGTAGCATAATTTCTAGCAACATAACTTCCAGCTCCAAGTTTGACACGTCCTGTTTGTGTACGGCCGAGGCCACATATATATAATAAACAGAGATAAGAACATGGAGGGAGGGAAGAACAACGATGGGGACCAACGGGAAGGAAGAAGGGGGGGCAGAACGGTGGGGATTGGGGTCGGTACAAACAGGGATAAACTAACTTGCAGTCTGCCAGGGGTGTTCGGTGTCCTTTGTAACGTAACTTGCAGGTACCAAGAATTCGCTCTCCGATAAAGGCTCCGAGTCGTAACAGGGGACACAACACTGCATCATCACATCTCCTACATCATTGACATAATTTATTACATAAAAAATGTCAAGTTTAAAATTTCAGGCACAAACCCCTGAATGATGTCACTACTCTTAGGGGTGATTATATAATCATATTTGCAGATTCTGACAGCTGATGTAATGTAGGTACACATGGCAAATGCTCCTATCAAGACAGGGGCTGCATTCAAAGCTGCGAAAATATATTCCAAAAAAGGAAATTCATTTGTCTAATTTGGTGTCACCAGAAAAGTTGTAGCCCCTGTTTTTGTGATTCTAATGGTGCAACAATCTAATCTATCTGATCTAATCTGGTTGAGATATGATCAAAATGGTCGCCAAACATCGGCGATATGAGCATTCTGATTGGTCAATATTAGCCAATGGCAATTGCTGCCTCAGCTAGGCACCTAGGGGGATGCCCTTTTCAAGACAGGAGGATTGTATTCAAAGCTGCGAAAATATATTCCCAAAAAGGCAAGTCTATTATTCCTTTTTGGTATTATCTACATCTGATCTATCTTGATCAAATTGATTAGATTAAATTTTAGGTAATGAGATTAGATTAACCACACTATGATATCTTGGAAAATCCGTCACACTCAAAGTGCTGAGGGAGTCCCAGAGAGAAGGAGAGGGAGTCCCACTTGAGTGCTAAGTTACACTTGAGTACTGTACTGAGGGAGTCCCACTTCCACACTGGGGGAGTCCCAGTGACAGTAAAGGGAGTCCCACTCAAGTAATGAAGGAGTCCCACATGGATGTTAAAGGAGTCCCACTAGTGTCAAGGGAGTCCCACTTGAATGCTAAGGGAGTCCCATTGAAAGTAGAGGGAGTCCCACTAGAGTCAAGGGAGTCCCACTTGAGTACAAAGGGAGTTCCATTGTGAGCAGTGGGAGTTCCACTTGAGTACTAAGGGAGTCCCACTTGAGTACTGAGGAAGTCCCATTAGGAGTAGTGGGAGTCCCATTTGAGTGGTGAGGGAGTCCCACTTAAGTACTGAGGGAGTCCCATTAGGAGTAGTGGGAGTCCCACTTAAGTACTGAGGGAGTCCCACTTGAGTACTGAGGGAGTCCCATTGGGAGTAGTGGGAGTCCCACTTAAGTACTGAGGGAGTTCCATTAGAGTGATACGGACTCCAATGCCAAGGAATTCCTACATAGCTAAGTGGACACATTCTCCTTCAAATAATAAGGTCCATTGAGAGTAGAGGAGGTTCTAGTGATATTGATTGATTACAACATTTCTACTTGCTTGATAATCTACATTAATCATTATATCATTTTATATGGTCCATTGTGTATTGGTTAATGTGGAAAATTCATACATTTGATAATTGCAGTCTACATTTCCATTTGTCCAAAAGTTCCAGTACAATTCCATGGGCATATCTAACTGTTCCTTCCAAAAGAGGTTTTCAGAAAATATTAATTTTGTGGGACTCCCACTTTTGAGGGACTCCCACATATTTGGTAAGGCTGACATAGTGGATCCAATCATTCCAAAAATGGTTTTTAGACCTTTTTAATTTTGTGGGACTCCCACTATTTGGTGAGGGACTCCCACTATTTGGTGAGGGACTCCCACATATTTGGTCTTGCTGACCAAACATTCCAAAAATGGTTTTCAGACATTATCAATTTTGTGGGAATCCCATGATTGTTATGGGAGTCCCTGAGGGACTCCCACTTGTTTGGTGGCCGCTGACATAATGCATCCAAACATCCTAAAATTGGTTTTGGCAAAAAACGTACAGAGTCCCTGGGGCTCCCCATATAAAAAGTGGCTCTTAGCCACTATTTTGTGCAGAAAAATAGTGGCTAAGAGCCACCTGGCCCAGGTCGCCTGAAGTGAAAGAAAGAGCATGATGTAAGAAAACTCACTGTTTATAAATAAGAATAAAAATAAGGTTCAAAATCTAATTTGCATGATAGACACTTACTGGCTAAAAATGGTTTGAAATCATTTTTTTCATCATTGATCCAAAATTAAAATATTATCAGAATAACAGCAAGGGACTTACATCTTACATGAAATCAATGAATTTTTAAGCACAATATACAATATCTGTGATGTATGCAGTGGAAAATAATCTAGAACAACTTACAGACTTGAAATAATTAAATGATCAGTAAATAAAATAATTCAAACTATAAAAAACAATACTACCTACCATCTGTGAGGAGTTCAAATTGTTGACCATTTGTTTGATAATGCTTCAATATGTTGCATAATATACCTCCAATAAGTATTGGAAAATGAAAAGTTACAAGGACACTAAAACTTTTCTAGTAAAACATAACTCACAGTGTGCCAGACTGAGATGGAGTGAGGCACGAGCGGAGTCACAGTGCAATGTCTTCGGACAAGTGACATAAGCGAGAGGCACCGCATCCTCTTTTGCCTCCACCATGTCGCTCGTCCGCCTTGCAGTGCTCATCTTCGCGCATTTCAGCACCCACCTACCACACCCTGACTCCATTTCCATTCCAGCTTCCTTGCAGCTCACTCCCCTGGGTCCGGAGTGTGTGATCCCAACTGCTAGTAGGTACATGTGTCTGCAAGGTGTTCCCACCCACCCTCGCAGCTCACACCATACCCAGCAGGTTGGGATTCCATCCCAGGCCGAAGAGCGCTTCGCGCCCTTGCCCATCCTCTCCCCTCTGCCTCTTTCTCCTCCCTCTCCTCCCTCTCCTCGTAGCACATAGAGCGATGTCCAAAGACTATGATAAATGTCACATAATGTGATAAATAAGGAGAATATATTCTTGTATGATTACAGAAAGCTCACCAGCTGGATATCAAAAAACAAATTGGGTTGAAGATGCACATCAGTAATGGTAATCAATCAATCAGATAATAAGTAATATACAGCCTATAAATGAAATGAAGATGGAAAACAAAAAAACATGTAAATTGTTGTGTGAAAAAATATCAAATAATCTATAACTTACCACCTGTTATGGTGAAATAGAACAAAATCATGGTATTATCAGCATCACAAATGCTCAAAGAATTTCCAGAGCAAAGTGGAGAATGAATGGACATGCCATCATCAGTACTACCACTCTGTGGCATATTCCACAATGCAGACCTCACTTCCTGTCATTTGCAGATTAGAATGGAAAGTGAATTGGCATGGCATCATGAGCATCGCCACCGTCATGTACATTCCACAATGAACAACTCACATCCTGTCATTTGCAGAGCAGAATAGAGAATGAATGGACAAGGCATCATCAGCATCACCACTCTCTGGCACATTTTACACTGCACAAGCCACATCTTGTCATTTTCAGAGCAGAATGGAGAATGAATGGACATGGCATAATCAGCATCACCACTCTCTGTCACATTCCACAATGCACAATGCACAACTCACAAGCTGGAATTTGCAGAGCAGAATGGAGAATGAATGGACATGGAATCATCAGCATCACCACTCTCTAGCACATTCCACATTGCACAACTCACATCCTGTCATTTGCAGAACAGAATGGAGAATGATGGACAGGGCATCATCAGCATTACTACTCTCTGCCACATTCCACAACGCACAACTCACAAACTGGAATTTGCAGAGCAGAATGGAGAATGAATAGACATGGCATCATCAACATCACCACTGTCTGGCACATTCCACAAAGCACAACACACATACTGTCATTTGCAGAGTATAAAGGACAATGAATAGACATGACATCATCAGAATCACCGCTCTCTAACATATTCCACAATGCACAACTCACATCCCATCATTTGCAAAGCAGAATGGAGAATGAATGGACATGGCATCATCATCATCACCACTCTGTCATTTGCAGATCAATAATTCACCCAGTGGGATAAATGAATGCCATCCCACCCAAAAGTGTCCAAACCATGATCTTGCTAGTTTTTTGATGTCCATGTTGTGTACAGGAAGTGCTGATTGATTTTGTCTATATCAAACATGATGCTTGTTTTACATTATAGCATTAGCCTTTGGAAAATATTCAAACTTCAGTACTTACTCTTGGACTGCATATCTAATACACAGTGCCAAGTTTGTTTCGGGCAGTAAAAAATAGAATTTGCATTTGCAAAGCTTCTCATTCAGAGCTCCTGCTGTATTTTCCAGCAACATGCTACATCCCTCACTTGAGTTGTGCATCCCTTGCATGCAGCAAATTGCATGAGCT
>JBBPPB010000860.1:0-10579 GCA_038091755.1 Leccinum pallidistipes | reverse complement strand
GCGGGCGAACGCCGGCAAGACGACCATTCTCCGCGCGATCTGTAACACTACCGAAAACCCGGAGGTTTATGATGGAAAGGGAAACAAGGTGCGTGTTGTTTTGATACATTGGATGACTCGCCTACCAAACCGTGCGACCAGATTGATCTGACCCAGGTCGAGGGATCCAGGGGGGTGAGTATTATGACAATGTGAGCTCGGACTCGACGCACATCTTTACCAATGCACGCTAGCGCGGGGAACACGACATCGAGAATGAGTTGGTTTTCCGGAGCAATGACAATTTCGTCTTCCATGACTCGCGGGGCTTCGAGGCTGGTTCCGCACATGAATTTCAACAACTCAAGGAGTTCATTGCTGATCGTGCCAAAACGACTTCTCTCAAAAAACGCATTCATGCCATCTGGTACCAGCTCGATCAGTTGCGGGAAGTGGTCATTGATATTCTGTTATAGGTACTGTATCCCGATGGATAAGTTGAATCGGGCGATCCAACGCTCCGAGGAAATGTTTTTTAATGAGTGTGATACTAGAGATGGTGAGTTCATTTCTGACAAGGTTTTCTTGCTCACTACTTTTCCAGTTCCTGTTATTGTGTTGTTCACTAAGTTTGATGCACTGCTGGCTGTAGCCATGAGCAATCTGCCCAGAGCAGACCGACAACTGCCACGGGAAGAGAAAGTGGAAAAAGCTCAGATGATCATTGATGGAATATTTGAGGAAGCTGATATATGGGGTCGTCTCTCTAAATTGAACTACCCACCAAATTGTGGTGTTCGGATTGAAGGTATGATCCTGGTTCTCATAAATGAGTGAGCTCATGGAAGTTGGATGCATGTAAGGGATGCATAACTCAAATGAGGGATGTAACATATTGCTGGAAAAGACAGCTGGAGCTCTGAATGAGGAGGCTTTGCAAATGCTATTTGTTACTGCTCAAGAAACAAATATAGCATTGTGTGTTAAATATGCAATTCAAGAGTAAGCACTAAAAGTTGAATATGCTTTAAAGGCTAACAGTATAATTTCCAAAGTGTCATATATGACATGGACGAGTTGCATCAATCTGTACTTCCCATGCACAGTGTGGATATTGTAGATGCAAAAAAGCTAGCAAGATGGTTTCCACACTTTTGGGTAAGATGAGGTTGTTTTTTTAGCTGATACATAAATTTAATATTTGCTAATTATTTTTATTGTGCTGATGGAACAATAGACAGTGAGTTGTCATTTCAGTGTATGTATAAGAATTGTGTTAACATATTCATATCATTCTATTGTGAAAATAACAGAAAGTGAGTTGTGCATTATGAAATGTACCAGGTGTATTGCTGATGATGCCCTGTCAATTTACTCTGCTCTTGGAATGACAGGATGTGAGTTGTATTGTGGAATGGACCAGAGAGTGGTAATGCTGATGTGCTGCCATGTTTATTGATTCTGCTCTGGACATGACAGGAAGTGAGTTGTGCATAGTGGAATGTAGCAAAGAGTGGTGACATTGATGATGCCATGGCCATTCTGCTCTGGAAATGATAGATAGTGAGTTGTGCATTTTGGGATGTCCCTGAGAGTGGTGACACTGATGATGCCATTTCCATCTACTTCACTGTGGAAATGACAGGCAGTGAGTTATGCATTGTGGAATGTGCCTGAGAGTGGTGATGCTGATGATAATGTCATGTCCATCTACTCTGCTCTTGAAATGACAGAGAGTGAGTTGTGCATTGTAGAATGTGCCTGAGAGTGGTGATAGTGATGATACCATGTCCATTTGTTCTGCTCTGGAACTGACAGGCAGTGAGTTGTGGATTATGGAATATGCAAGAAAGTGGTGTTGCTGATGATGCCATGTTTATCTGTTCTGCTCTGGAAATGACAGGAAGTGAGTTGTCCATTGTGGAATGTGCCTGAGAGGGTGGTGATGATGATTCCATGTCCTTGTGGACTGGAAATGACAGGCAGTGAGTTGTGTATTGGGGAATGTGCCAGAGAGTCATGATGCTCATGATGCAATGTCTGCTGGTTCTTCTCTGGAATTGACAGGTAGTGAGTTGTCCATTGTGGAATGTCCCAGAGAGTTATGATGGTGATGATACCATATCCATCTGTTTTTCTCTGGAAATGACAGTATGTCAGTTGTTTATTGTGGAACATGCCAGAGAGTGCCTATGTTGATGATTCCATGTCTTTCTATTCTGTTTTGTAAATCACAGGCAGTGAGTGGTGCATTGTGAATATGCCAGAAATTGATGATGTTGATGATGCCATTTCAATTTATTCTGCTCTGGAATTGACAGGCAGTGAGTTGTGCATTGTGGAATGAGCCTGAGAGTGGTGATGCTGATGATGCCATGTTCATCTATTCTGTGGTGGAAATGACAGGATGTGAGTTGTCCATTGTGGAATGTGCCTGAGAGTGGTGATACTGATGATGCCATGTCCATCTATGTTGTTCTGGAAATGACAGGAGGTGAGTGGTCCATTGTGGAATGTGCCTGACAGTATTGGTGGTGATGATGCCATGTCCATCTATTGTGCACTGGAAATGACAGGCAGTGAGTTGTGTATTGGGGAATATGCCAAAGCCTTATGATGCTCATTATGCCATGTCCTTCTATTCTGCCCTGGAAATGACAGGAAGTGAGTTGACATTGTGGAATGTGGTAGAGAGTAGTGATGCTAATAATACAATGATCATTTATTTTGCTCTAAAAATGCCAGGAAGTGAGTGGTGCATTGTGGAATGTGTCAGAGAGTGGTGATGCTCACAATGCCATGTCCATCTATTCTGCTTTGGAAATAACAGGCAGTGAGTGGTGCATTGTGAATATGCCACTCTGAGAGTACTGATGTTAATGATGCCATTTCCATTGATTCTGCTCTGGAATTGACAGGCAGTGAGTTGTGCATTATCAAATGTACCAGGGGTATTGCTGATGATGCCATGTCAATTTACTCTGCTCTGGGAATGACAGAACGTGAGTTGTATTGTGGAATGTGCCAGAGAGTGGTAGTAATGCTGATGATGCCATGTTGATTGATGTTTCTCTGGACATGCCAGGAAGTGAGTTGTGCATAGTGGAATGTACCAAAAAAGAGTGCTGACATTGATGATGCCATGTCCATCTATTCTGCTCTGGAAATGACAGGAAGTGAGTTATGCATTGTGGAATGTGCCTGAGAGTGATGATGCTGATAATAATGCCATGTCCATCTATTCTGCTCTGGACATGGTAGGAAGTGAGTTGTGCAATGTGCCTAAGAGTGGTGATACTGATTATGCCATGTCCATCTACTCTACTGTGGGAATGACAGGCAGTGAGTTGTGCATTGTGGAATGTGCCTCAGAGTGGTGATGCTGATGATTCCATGTCCTTCTATTCTGCTCTGGAAATGACAGAAAGTGAGTTGTCCATTGTGGAATATACCTGGGAGTGGTAATGCTGATGATGCCATGTCCATCAATTGTGCTCTGGAATTGACAGGCAGTAAGTGGTGCAATGTGGAGTGTGCCAGGGAGCGCTGCTGCTGATGATTCCATGTCCTTCCATTCTGCTCTGGAAATGACAGAAAGTGAGTTGTCTATTGTGGAATGTGACAGAGAGTAGTAATGCTGATGATGCCTTGTTCATCTACTTTGCTCTTGAAATGACAGCAAGTGAGTTGTGCATTGTGAATATGCAGTGGTGATGCTGATAATTCCATGTCCTTCTATTCTGCTCTGGGAATGACAGGCAGTGAGTAGTGCATTGTGGTATGTGCCTGAGAGGGTGGTAGTGATGATGCCATTTCCATCTATTGTGCACTGGAAATGACAGGCAGTGAGTTGTGTATTGGAGAATGTGTCAGAGACACGGTGATCATGCTGATTATGCCATGTCCATCTATTCTGCTCTGGAAATGATAGATAGTGAGTTGTCCATTCTGGAATATGCCTGAGAGTGGTGATACTGACCATCCCATGTCCACATATTCTGCCCTGGAAATGACAGTATGTGAGTTGTCCTTCATGAAATGTGCCAGAGAGTGGTGGTGGTGATGATGCCATGTCCATCAATTCTGTTGTGGAATTGACAGAGAGTGAGTTGTGCATTGTAAAGTGTGCCAGAGAGTGGTGACACCAATGATGCCATGTCCATCTATTTTGCTGTGAAAATGACAGGCAGTGAGTTGTGCATTGTGGAATGTGACAGAGAGTGGTGATGCTCATAATAAATTATGCCATGTTCTGATGTTCATCTACTCTGCTCTGGAAATGACAGGCAGTGAGTTGTGCATTGTAAAATGTGCCTGAGAGTGGTGATGCTAATAATCCTATGCCATATATTTTCCTCTGGAAATGATAGTATGTGAGTTATCCATTGTGCAATGTCCCAGAGAATGATGATGCTAATGATGCCATATCCATCTGTTTTGCTCTGGAAATCACAGGAAGTGAGTTGTTCATTGTGCACCATGGCAGAGAGTGCTGATGCTGATGATTCCATGTTGTTCTATTCTGCTCTGGAAATAACAGGAAGTGTGTCGTGCATTGTGTGGAATGTCTCAGAGACTGGTGATGCTGATGATGCCATGTTCATCCATTTTGCTCTGGAAATGACAGGAAGTGAGTTGTGCATTGCAGAGTGTGTCACACAGTGTCAGAGTGATGGTTCTAATGATCTCATGTCCATTTATTCTGGTCTGGAAATGACAGAATGTAAGTTGTGCATTGTGGAATGTGGCAGTGAGTAGTGATGCTGATGATGCCATGTCCATTGGTTCTGCTCTGGAATTGACAGGCAGTGAGTTGTGCATTGTGAAATTGCCAGAGGTTGGTGATGCTAATGATGTCATGTCCATCTGTTCTGCTCTGAACATGACAGATAGTGAGTTGTGCATTGTGAATGTGCAGTGGTGATGCTGATGATGCCACATCCATCTATTCTGCTCTGGAAATGACAGTCTGTGAGTTGGGTATTATTGAATGTGCCAGAGAGTGGTGATGCTGATGATGCCATGTCCATCCATTTTGCTCTGGAAATGACAGGAAGTGAGTTGTGCATTGCAGAATGTCTCAGAGAGTGTCAGAGTGATGGTTCTAATGATCCCATGTCCATCTATTCTGTTCTGGAAATGACAGCGAGTGAGTTGTGCATGTGGAATCTGCCTGAGAGTGGTGATGCTGATGATGCCATGTTCATTGGTTCTGCTCTGGAAATGACAGTATGTAAGTTGTGCATTGTGGAATGTGGCAGTGAGTAGTGATGCTGATAATGCCATGTCCATTGGTTCTGCTCTGGAAATGACAGGCAGTGAGTTGTGCATTATGGAATTTGCCAGAGGCTGGTGATGCTGATGATGTCATGTCCATCTGTTCTGCTCTGGAAATGACAGATAGTGAGTTGTGCATTGGGGAATGTTCCTCTGAGTGGGCTGATGATTCCATGTCCATGTCCTCTACTCTTGAAATGACAGAGAGTAAGTTGTGCATTGTGAATGTGCAGTGGTGATGCTGATGATGTCATATCCATCTATTCTGCTCTGGAAATGACAGTCTGTGAGTTGGGTATTATGGAATGTGCCAGAGAGTGGTGATGCTGATTATGCCATGTACATTGCTTCTGCTCTGGAAATATCAGTGGGTGAGTGGAGCATTCTAGAATGTGCTAGAGCATGGTGATACCAATGATGGCATGTCCATGTATTCTGCTCTGGAAATGGCAGGAAGTGAGTCATCTGTTATGGAACATGCCAGAGAGTGAGGATGCTGATGATGCCATGTCCATCTATTCTGCTCTGAAAATGACAGGATGTGGGTTGTATATTGTGTGGAATGTGCCAGAGAGTGGTGATGCTGATGATGCCATGTTCATTGGTTCTGCTCTGGAAATGACAGGAAGTTAGTTGTGCTTTGTGGAATATGGCCTGAGGGTGGTGATACTGATGATGCCATGTCCATTGGTGCTACTCTGCAATTGACAGGCAGTGAGTTGTGCATTGTGGAAGAGTGGTGATGCTGATCATGTCATGTTCATCTATTCTGCTTTGGAAATGACAGCAAGTGAGTTGTATTGCGGAATGTCATAGAGAGGTGGTGATGCTAATGATGTCATGTCTATCTATTTTGTTCTGGACATGACAGGAAGTGAGTTGTGCATTGTAGAATGTGCCTGAGAGTGGTGATGCTCATAATGTCATGTCCTTCTATTCTGCTCTGGAAATGACAGGCAGTAAGTTGTGTATTGTGGAATATGCCTGAGAATGGTGATGCTGATGATATCATATCCATGTAATCTTCTCTGGACATGACAGGAAGTGAGTTGTGCATTGTGCAATGTGCATGTGAGTGGTGATACTGATGATGGCATGTTCTTTTATTGTGCTCTTGAAATGCCAGGCAGTGAGTCATGCATTGTGGAATGTATCAGAGAGTGGTGATGCTGATCATGTCATGTCCGTTGGTTCTGCTTTGGAAATGACAGAGAGTGAGTTGTGCATTCTGGAATGTACCTGAGATTGGTGATTCTGATGATGCCATGTTCATCTATGCTCCTGTGGAAATGACAGAGAGTAAGTTGTGCATGATAGAGTGTGCCAGAGAGTGGTGATGCTGATGATGCCATGTCCATCTATTCTGATGTGAAAATGCCAGTCAGTGAGTTGTGCATTGTGGAATGTGCATGAAAGTGGTGGTGCTGATGACGCCCTGTACATGAATTCTGCTGTGGAAATGACAGAGAGTGAGTTGTGCATTGTGAGTGTGCCAGAGAGTGGTGATGCTGATGATGCCATGTCCATCTATTTGAATTTGAAAATGCCAGGCAGTGAGTTGTGGATTGTCAAATTTGTTGCAGAATGGTAATGCTGATGATGCCATGTCCATTATTCTGCTTAAAAATGCTAGGCAGTAAGTTGTGCATTGTGGACTTTGTTACAGAGTGGTGATGTTGATGATGCTATGTCCATCAATTTGGCCTGGAAATGACAGGCAGTAAGTTGTGCATTGTCAATGTGCCAGAAAGTGGCGATGCTGATAATGCCATGTCCATTGATTCTCCTGTGGAATTGGTAGGCAGTGAGTTGTGCATTGTGGAAAGTCCCTGAGAGTGGTGAAACTGATGATGTTGTTTTCATCTACTCTACTGTGGAACTGACAGGCAGTGAGTTGTGCATTGTAGAATGTCCCTGAGAATGGTGATGCTGATGATGCCCTGTCCATTGATTCTGCTCTTGAAATGATAGGCAGTGAGTTGTGCATTGTGGAATGTACCTCACAGTGTTGATGCTGATGATAATGCCATGTCCATCTATTTTCCTCTGTAAATGCCAGAGAGTGAGTTGTGCATTCTGACTGTGCTAGAGAGTGGTGATGCTGCTAAATTATGCCATGTCCTTCTATTCTGCTCTGGAAATGAAAGGCAGTGAGTTGTGCATTGTCAATGTGCCATAGAGTGGTGATGCTGATGATGCCATATCCATTGGTTCTGCTCTGGAAATGACAGGAAGTGAGTTGTGCATTGTAGAATATGCCTGAGAGTGGTGATGCTGATCATTCCATGTTCATTGGTTCTGCTCTGGAATTGACAGGCAGTGAGTTGTCCATTGTGGAATGTCCCAGAGAGTGATGATGATGATGATGATGATGCCATGTCCTTCTATTCTGTTCTGAAAATGACAGCAAGTGAGTTGTGCATTGTGAAATATGCCAGAGTATAGTGATGTTGATGAATCATGCCATGTCCATCTATTCTTCTCTCAAAATGACAGGCAGTGAGTTGTGCATTGTAGAAGGTGTCAGAGACTGGTGATACTGATGATGTCATATTTATTGATTCTGCTCTGGAAACGACAGGCTGTGAGTTGTTCATTGTAGAATGTGCCAGAGATTGGTGATTCTGCTAATGCCATATTCATCTATTCTGCTTTGGAAATGACAGAGAGTGAGTTGTGCATTGCCAATGTGCTTGAGAGGCTGAGAGTGGTGATGCTGATGATGCCATGTCATCTATTCTACTCTGGAAATAACAGAGAGTGAGTTGTGCTTTGTGGAATGTGCCTGAGATTGATGATTCTGATCATGTCATGTTCATCTATGCTGCTCTGGACATGACAGGCAGTGAGTTGTACATTGTCAATATGCCACAGAGTGGTGATGCTGATGACGCCATGTCTTTTTATTCTGCTCTGAATATGACAGGCAGTGAGTTGTACATTGTCAATGTGCTAGAGAGTGGTGATGCTGATGATGTCATGTCCATCTATTCTGCTCTGAAAATGACAGGAAGTGAGTTGTCCATTGTAGAATGTGCCTGAGAGTGGCAACACAGATGATGACATTTCCATCAATTCTTTTCTGGAAACAACAGAGAGTGAGTTGTGCATTGTGGAATGTGCCTCACAGTGGTGATTCTAATGATGCCGTGTTCTTCAATTGTGCTCTGGAAATGACAGTCAGTGAGTTGTGCATTGTGGAATATTCTAGAGAGTGTTGACCATAATGATGCCTTCTCCATCTATTCTTCTCTGGAAATGACAGGAAGTGAGTTATGCATTGTTCAATATGCTTAAATGGTGACACTAAGCATGCAATATTCATTTTCTTGATAGTTTGTGAGTTTTCTATTCTGAAATAATTTTAATAATTGTATTGATGATAACATGATTTGTTCTATTTTCTCGTTAAAGACAGTATGTTACCAATCATGCAACATATTTTCCTGATTGCTCATATTTCTTTTTCCATCGTCTTTTTACTCATAGGAAGTATATTGTTTATTATTATTATTCCATATTCTTTATTGATATATATTTATCTCACATTTATTGTGATTTATTTAGCTGGTGAGCTTTCCATTATCATAATATCACATATTCAATATATTGATTATGTTTATGTTTAATTTTATTTATTACAGATCGTAAGTTATACTTTACCAACACAGTGATAATGACATACTTACTATTCATTTCTGAAAACTATAGCAGGTATATCCACATCATGCAATATAGTGAAGCAAGATGATACTAATGATAAATGTTGGGCATTTCTCACAGATGGTATGCACTATAATACATATTTTTATTTACCATTTCTTTTTGATTTATCACTTGTTAACTTCCAGGCTGTAAGTTATTGGATATCATTTTTGGCAGCATACATTTTACTCATTTTACATTGTGTTTAACATATCATGTTGTCAATGGCCACAGGATGTAAGTTCCTCACTACTATTGTGATAACCTATTTATATTACCATCATTTTCCACAAATTTTAGACTGTAAGTATTTATTGTCCACATTGTACAAATTCAATTTTGATCCCATTTGCTTCTCGTCTTACAGATGGTGAATTTGTTTTAATGATGTTCTCATTATATTTGAATCTAATTTGTGATTGTTAGATTGTTCAAAATCCAACAGTATGTGAATTAATTACATTTATTTCTTTGTTATAACATTTATTATTCAGTCCAATATTTTGGGTGGTGAATTGCCTATTCTGAAGCCTAACAGTGTTGTGAATTCCTCATCAATTTTATTTTGGATTACAATTCAATTGACAATCATAGGTTAATCTGAGTACCTGGAAACAAATCCTTTCATCCACCATTGGTATATATTTATAGTTTCTTTTCTAAATTTCATTCATAACAAATAACACGAAATGATTTCTTACATTATTTTGTAGGTATGATGATTATCCTGGAGCATTCTTTCTATCTTTTCTATGAAAACAATCCTCAACCACTTCTGTCTGCTGCTCAAAAGTACAAGACATCAAACATATCCAAGAAGGTGAAATCAGCTGTGAAGGGGATTTCTTATAAGTATGGTAAAGTATGCAATGAAGAGAAGTTAGAGATGATTTTGAATGTTGTTCTTCAAAATCGGATCAGTATGTTAAGCATATATTTCATTTTTCATCCATTAACCCTGTATTCTTAGCAATTAAATGAACTTCTTTATCAAATGCCATGGAAGGAGTAAGAACATCAAGTTTAAGTTGTTTGAAGGTGCAAAGTGGATGCAAACAGCTATAGAAATGTACACAGTCATGTTGCATCCATGGATGTTAGTTAGTGAATCATGAATGAAAATGTTGGGAGAAAATGTGGAGCAAACATATGGCTTTGAAGTAACTTGAGCTTTGAGGCATGTATATCATTATTTCTAGGAATTGGAAACTGGAAGCCACCAATGAAGAAAGTGTTTGCAAGGCTGTCATATTCCAAAACTCACATTGTAGTCCAACTCTAACCAATCAAAGGAGGTAAAATATTTCCAGTACCTATAAGCTACACCCTTGATAGACACAGTGAAACCATGGTATGTTTTGGGAATGATGAAGATGTGTCATGGGAAAGGAAAAGGAAATGAACAAGCATGGGCATAGCTGTACGGTGCAATGAACAGAAGAGGAGAGAAAACCTCAACCCCGACCACAAATCAATGTCTTATCAAGCCTGGACCTCGGCCCTCGTTCTGGAACCGCCGCGGGTCTACACGTTTTTCTCCCGAACCATCGCGAACCCGTGTGCATCCCTCCTGCTTTCGAACAAGGGGCGGACCAGAGTTGGTACCGGCGGTCAACCC
>JBBPPB010000858.1:0-10584 GCA_038091755.1 Leccinum pallidistipes | reverse complement strand
CCCGGAAGCACCATCGGCAGCACACGACCGCCAGCCCCCCTCGGCATGCGGAACCAACCGCAGGAGGACCCGTCTTGGCAGAGTGCGCACGCATCTTTGCACGTTCCTCCGCCACTTGCTCCCGCTGTGCCTTCTTACAAGCTTCTTCCATTGCAGCAGCCCGCTCCATTTCTCCTCTTCCTATTTTTTTTCGCCGCTTAGGCGGCCTCTTCCGCCGCACGTCGTTCTGTATCCCGGGGTCAGTCCCACTATAACACATCGACATCAACCAAGAGGTACTCACCCGCTCCTCTTCCTCCCTCCGTGCAGCTTCCTCCTCTTCTTCCCTCCTTCCCTCCTCCTTCTTTTCCTCATATGCACCTTCCCTTCCATCTTCTTCTCCGCCACTGGTCCGTGGCCTGTTGTTCAGCATAACCTAGCACAAGCTATGGGCACTCTTCTTCGCGGTACGTACGCTCGATGTCGTCGATCCGCTTCGGAGCGATCCGCAAACGCTCGTGCATGTCCTTTTCTCCTTTTGTAGCTGCTCGACTTGGAATAGCATCAGTCTGCCCTTGCTTGAGTTCGCCATATCCTAGACAAGGTATCAGCGATAGAGAGAATGACAAAGGGACCAGGACGCACCGCGATCGACACCTTGAGTCCGCCACGATCAAGTCCCGAGTGACCTTCTTCCGTCCTGATCGATTCGATCTCCCGTCTCGCGCGTTCGATCTTTGTCGTTTTAGCATCTTCCTCTGCTTTCTGCTCTTCGATAGACTTTTTGGCGCGCGTGAGTTCCGCGCGGCGTGCGACGAGGGCTTTGCACACAGAGAGAGTGCGCCGTTCGGCGTATCACGCGCACAGCATTGTGGTACGCCGTTGCAAGGGCCTGGGTGCTCAAGGGGGTATACAGGAGCTCAGCTGAAGACAGCTGGGCGGTAGTGCTGTCATTGGTTGAGTACTTGGACCGGAGACGGTAGACCTGTCAGAGTGAGCAAAGGGCTCGTCGATAAAGGAGATGTGTCTCCGTGGCATGGTCTTCACAGATGCGGAGTTCGCCGCGGCATGCACGGCCCATGACGTAGGCTTCGACTTGTTCGGGCCAAAGTCGTCGAGGGGCTTGACAAAGTCGAATGCTTACTTTGACGGTGCTACAGACCTGGGAGAGTTGAGAGAGGAGGCGGGAGAGGAGGGCATGGGAGGGGACGGGGCAGTAGCCAGCATATGGAGAGTCGCTGGTACAGAGTGAGGAGTGGATGGACGCTGTGGATGCGCAGAGGGTGAGAGGGTCGAACGAATCCTTGAGAAGGCCGTAAAGAATCTTGATCCGGGCTGGGGAGAGGCGGAATACATCTCTCGAGAGCTGGAAAACATGAGGGAGGGAGTGATGGTAAAGAGATAGCGACTTACAGCATCTTTGAGGAGATCAACGCGAATAAGCGCGGGTCCTCTTGAAGCGGGAGTCGTCTTCGTCGGGCATGCTGCCCGACTGGGACTGCGAGTGCGCTAACGAGGACCTGGCCTGCGAGACGGGTTATTTCTTCCTCGGCTACCGCCGATGGTCGATATTATGCGGTCGTTATACCCCCAGACCGCGGCGTGGGAGGGAGTTGCCGCTAGTGAGGGGAGCTTGCCATCATGGCTGAGCGGGGTGCCTTTTTGGCCATGACAAGGAGGTTCTGGATATCCCCGAGCTCGACGGACGTGTTGAGTTGGAGAAACGCGTGTCGAATGGTACCGGAGGACGTCCGGGTCCGATAGGTGGATGGCGTGTGCCTGGTTGGCATACTTTGCGACATTGGTGAGGTGAAGGCGGAGTGTCTCGCACAGGCGACGGGAAACCTTGAGCTGGTGCTTGAAACAGAAGCGAAAAGCCTGCTGTGCAACTTGCTGGGGGAAGGGATCAGGGAATCGAACGGGACGTGCGGGAGGGCAGGGGGGACTCGCCTGGTAGATTCACTCGAGATGGGCGTCGAGAGAGGTACAGTAACGGAACCTGAGCCAGGGTGTGACGAGTGGTCGGTGATAACTCTGATTGCCACTGACGGCGCCGACGAGGACACTCTCTGATGAGTCTCGCTGGCCTCGAGATCGTCGACATCTAGGGCGACTGCGCGATCACCCTACTACTAGGCGGCAAGTACCTTGTCACGTCTGCGACTCGGAGCGAGGAAGGGGAGAATGGCGAGCTCGATGGGGATGTTCGTAATTTGCCGTGTACTAATCATTCAAGTTGGAGTGGTGTTCGTTGCACTTTCTCACGAATTCTGACATACCCTCATCGATTGCTGCATTAGCATTCAATCTACGACTAACATATCGCCTCATGTATTGACTAGAGGCATCCTTGATCGTGAATTCAATGAATCAATTTGTGAAGACTAAATTACCACCAATTGTCTCTTCCGGGAAACCGAACCGAACCCCACTGCAAATTTATCAAAGGCTGCCGGCTGCACAAAGTTTGCAAACCACGCTCAAAAATTAGAGTACAACATGCCCAAGCCCTACTGTACCACTGACCATGCTCATCTTGTCTTGAACGAGGTCCAAACAAGGTACAGGATCATACAGGAAGAACGTGAGCCAGCAGGACATTTGGTCAATGTATGTTTGATTAATTGGCACCGGCAAGGCTAATTAGGGAGGCTCGACATCAGCTAGCCATTGGAGCTCTGCTCACATGGTAAATTGAACTTTGTGATGATCTGTTGGAAACTGGCATGTTCAGCGGAAACTGAAGGGCATACCGTTGCGTTCAGACTCGACAAACGGAAAGACGCGATTGACTCACTGAAAAAGACACAAGGTAAAGACCACCAACTGCGAGACAATTAAGAACGTAAATTAGTGATCGACGAAGGTGCGGTCGAGACTGTACCATCAATGTTATTAGCATATGAACAGTACGTCACAACTATTACTGACTGCGGATCTGAACTCCTTGGAACTGGGTGATCCACCGCGGATGATAGGTAAGCGGAATCCAAACAAGGTGGAAACCGCGGACGACAAGACGCCAGAAACGAATGCAAACGAACCAGGAGACGCCTTGAACCATTTAGACAAGAAAACTACGTGTGCGGAAATCTATCGGAAGACCGTGACTGCGTCACCCCGCTGCGCCATGCCAAGCAAAATTAAACGCACTAGAGGACAAGTTGGTGAGTGGACGCCGCTAAAAGCGAGATGTCAATGGTATTGATCAAACAGAGCACTTGCAGCAAGAAACGTCTTGTTTCGAACCAGTCCCTCGGTCGACTTGTTGGAAATTTCCCAGATCTGCAACCGGTTGGGCTCAGTGTCTGACCTCCAACGACGCGACGCGACGACATACGATATAATTGGGATTGGAAACCGGAGAGACGGAGGTGCCTTTGAAACGTTTCTTGTGTGGGCCACGATGTGCGCGTATGCCACCGCATCCATGGAGGCAAACCCATGATGTTCCGCTTTGCGGTAATAAATCTCTAGGTGATAATCCTCGATTGCATTTTCCCTGCGTTGGAGGTTCGCGCTGCAAACCTGCCAACAACACACACGCACGTAGTATAAAACTCGATTGCGTCATGGTCGGGCACTCCTTGGCAACCCGCCCGCCTTCTAGACAGGTGACAAGTACTTGCTCGAGCTCGCGGACCGCCATGCAATGATACTCGATCAACCCAGCAGCCGTCCCAACTTGTGACCGATATGCACGGAGGTAATCAGATACAACACCTGCATGCTGTCAAAGATGACCCTGATCCCCTCGTCGCTCTGGAATATACGCGGGACGTCTAACTATGAGCGCGCATAAAACGACTCGGAGTGCTCTGGAGAGCGGAACCACTCTTGACGGAGGCGGAGCATGCGGGACCAGTTGCGATAGATAAAGAGCATGACGAGGACCGAAATAGCTTGCGACATAGCAACACTAAGCAAAGAAGTCAGAACCTTGTACATCGCGGATGGTAAGCATGGAGAGGAGGTCGCAGCTCGACAAGACATACTTAAAGAAAATTGTAGATAGCGTCAATGGGTATCACCGGTACCACCGCAAATTTGAGTGCAATACTACTGAACAGTATCCACATTGACATATGGGGTGGACCGCAGAAAGTTGACGGGCGTCGAGGCAGAGTTTGCCAAGTCGCTCGGGTTCCTTAGTGCGGTAGAGTGGGGGCAACCATTCGAGGAGGGAGTTGGATTCAAGTTCGTGGTGGCGACTTGTTGCCGATATGGTATTTCACTTTGAATTCGTACACCACCTGTTGTTTGAATCCGAAGGGACTTGGCTACTGAGAATTGTGGCCGCGTCACTCGGAAGTGTTGTTGTCACTGCCATGACGTGACGGGTGGTGGTTGGAGTCCGACTCTTTCGCCCCTTATTCTAATCACAATCCGGCCCATGGAGGGTCGCCGAGTGCTGAAGGTTGCACTTTCTGCAATCCGAGTTCGAGTCGGACGAGGGCATGGCATAGACATCATAAAAATGTAGTACTAGTTATCTCCTTCGAAATCTGAGTCCGAGTCGTCTCTAGAGTCTAGAACTCGTATCTATTAAGTAGATCCATGTCTACATCATTCCAGCCATCCATATCCACATAATTGCCCAAAGCCGACTCCGAGTCAGACTCCTCAGATCTTTCATCTGGCTCCGAGTCAGATCCATCTGGACTCGAGGAGTCAGATTCAATATCACTGGGCTCTGACTCCAGAGACTCGGGCATGCGTTCCGAGTCAGCGACGTGGCTCGCATCATCTCCCATATTGTTTGAGTGAGGTCGTTGAGATGATACGGCTGTGGATACCAGGTCCAGGTGTGCATGCGAGTATGTGTGTCCAATTCCGAGTCCGAAGTGATAGCGCATAGCCATATCACGATCAGCAAAACTACGAGCAGTATTAGTAGATGTTCAGCTTGAATGACTCGGACTCACCGATTGACATAGTAAAATTCCCAATCATCTGAATCACCTGCACAACGAGACGTTGTGACTCCGTCAGGATGAAGTTGACCATCTGTGAATGACGGGATGACGTGGCAAGCCCTGAGAACGTCTGTAGGGTTGACAAACCCGAACGCATCCTCGCTCGTCATTGGAAGGAACTTGACCCTGTCGAGGGTATGTTGATCCCATCCGAGGGTTGTGCTACGGTCCTCTAATATCTCAAACCACCGTACCCATAAAAATTCAACCCGACGCGACCGAAAGTCCTTTGATCCTGGCCCGGTATAAATAATGTTGGCGTGGAAAACTCCTAACACCCGCGCATAGCAAAATGGGTGAGTACCGTCATCCAGATTGGACAACATCATAATGTGCCGATTATCCGTGCGAGGGTTGATCGTGTCGAATTCGCGTTGAAGGTCGTAGGTAGTGTAGTTGATGCGCAGTAAGCAGTGGCGGTATATTTTGTTTCCGTTGAACAGGACGTGATTCAGCTCTGAAGGATGAAGGATAGTGTCATTCACCATAGAATCTTGGTGGATGCCTGCAATACGAGGAAGGATATGGATCTTGAGCTTGGAAACGAAGTTCTAGGCCGGTTCTCATCAGTTCAGTTATCCAGTGTGTAAGGGGGGACTTACTCTAGTGGCAGGGTCCCCGAGATTAGCTTGCACGAATCTCGTGAGCTCTTCAGGAAAGTTTTGGGACTGGCCAATGATATGGTGTTGGTCAGGCTCATCGGGTACAGGATCCGCCAGATGGAGCGCAGCACGTTTCATACGAATGCGCTGGATGCGAGCTTGCCGTCGCTCGATAGAAGCTATCTGCGATACATATGATTTCCGGCTAGTTCTGGCAAAACGGCTTTTGCTTGTGCGATGCTCAAGTTCGCCCTGCATGCACAAAGTCAACTTCGGACTGCAAATTAAAAGAGACAGGGAACTCACAGCTTGCGTCGAATAAGAGTCTGTTGTACCGTACATTCTAATCTGTGCTGGGTAATCTCCCAGCGCATGGAGCTTGTAAGTTTGAAGGTTGAGCGCTTTGGGCAGTCGTGTCCGTGGACGGGAGGCAACTCCCTCAGCGCGGGACTGGGATGGTTTGCCTTGACTCCGCTGCGCTTGACGTCTTGCTCGGGCTTGCGCTTCACGAGGTAACTCCTTTGTCAAAAAGTCGGGACATGTATTTGAGGCGAAATCGCGGATGCTATCACCGAGTTCTTTTGTCACAATGTCCAATAGATGCAATGTTTCATCGGTATGGAGACGGAGCTTAGCTAGAGCGTGCCAATGAGAAAGTACAAATAAAAGGTGCAATACTTGAGAGTTGTGAGGGTCTTGAAGCAATCCTGAGAAAACCGGAATAGAACACTGTCCAACCATCTCATCACCATGATGAGTATCATGACAGAAATTGATGATACCTGGAGAACGTCTTCGAAATCTCGCGCAGCGAATCTTTTCGTCTCTGAAACGTTCTTGTGAAACCGTCGAATAGTATCACGCCCAAAAGTTGGTACTAGGCGAAAACTTCTTAGGGTCAGTTGACATGATTCAAAACAAGAGTAATGTGTTCATACCGGCGATCGAGTTCAGCTAAGGAGGCTCCCTTTTGACTGTCTACCATACGAAGTAGATGAATAAACACTGCTTTCCAAACCCCGAGTTCGAATTCATGCAATAAGTCAACGACCAGCATAAGAAAAAAATCAAACCCTGTTCGACCCAGCCTTTCCGAAAAAGAATTCTAATCAACGAAGTGAGTACTGTTGATCTTGCTTCACAATGAAACACTTACTATTGTCGGTACCAGGGATTCGGACTTGAGAAGTACCTCAACTTGAGGAGTATCAACATTGTACTGTCCCTCGTATATTAACTGACGTGCTGATATGATCTTTGCACGTCGGTCTGCCGTGTCGTGACGTGATAGTACATCACGTTGCACCATGTCATTTACAGTACCAACCTTCTGCAGCCTTTCCTTTGGAATCAGGCAACGTGGACAAGGACAACCCCCAAGGTTGCGAACATTGGCAATGAGCACCCTAGAAATGTGTGTAAGCTTGAATCATTAATCTATCTCGGGTGAAATACTATAGCCTACTTCTCGGGATAGTCGGCCGAATACGTGAAGATGCGAGGGAATAATCGCCTCTCAATCCCATCCCCACAGATAAATACCAGGCCATGCTCATAGGCCTCGAGAAACTCGTCGTCCAACAAATCTTTCCACTGCGCGTGAAAGACTTCTCGGTTACAATGAGTGAATAGACGGTCATTTGGTAACTTATCGCCTCCCGAATGCTTCATTACGAAGTCTTTAAACTCATCCGGTAGCTAAATCAAAGAGCAATGAGATTCGAATCTTTGCGAACTAAAAACACAAACTGTTTGAAAATATGCGACGTGTTCGCACATCTTTGCAGTCGGAGAACACCGTTGATATTTTGATTCGTTCCCAAAATACAGATAAAGCGGCCATAACTTGGCGTCCCCGAATGTTGTTAGCTGAGTGGCGTCAGACCACAACATTAATGCAACAATACGGCGGGGTAACGTGCAACCAGTAGGTTCGGGAGGCATGTCTTGCAGTTCGCGATGTGCTGTGACAAATGCTTCGGAGTAAAAAAGTTCGCCATAAACACCGATGTCATTAGCCGCAGATGAACGTTTCCACCGTAAAAGATATGGCTCAAATCGGAAGGATCGGCAGCGAAAAGGATCCGATAGCTTATTGCGAATAATCGAAAGAAGGGAACGTCGATAAAAGTCGGTGATAGCATAGTCGCGTGGACCAGGATGCAGCGAGCGTCGAGGAAACGGCACAGAGATCGTTATGGTTCTCCGCATCCAACCGTCGTCCTCGGGAGACCAGTCTTGCGAGTCCGCGTGGCCCCCGTAACTTGAGGATGCTCCAGGGGCAGCACAGCCATCTGCACGGCCAAGATAGCGGTCAATGGCGGTCCAATTCGTTTGGCTCACGTCCTCGGGATGGAAGTCCGCACATCCAATGATCTTGATCAGCATTTCGAGACCTCTTTTGGATTTCTGGACCCCGTGGTTCCAGTACCAGTCGCCGATTAGCCACGAGTTTTCATTAGGATAAGGATGGAAGACATTGTCAGAATTGGACAACTGTGGAATCCCATTTGCGATTCCTGATTCAAGTGGTGCCAGAGATGGGTCATTCCCGCTCTGATTCTCGGGATCATCGATGGGAGCAGAGCCCTGATCGTACACGCGGAATAAGCCAAACGTGTTTATTTGTGTAATCAGGGTCGCGCGGTCTTGCCTCTGGGGAAGTTGTATACTTTGCGTGCTCCGAATCACCGCTGAGTTTGATGGGGTTGATTGGACTGGAGAAGAAACGGGAGGACTCGGACGAGAGCCCGAGTTCGCAGGGACTTCGGGTTGGGTCACCGCGTTTGGAGGTAAGGGTAAGGGAGACTCTGGGAGCATGTCTCGGAAACGTTTTGGGAGCTTACGGTCGAATCGCCGACCCCGACGAAGTGAGAGTGGTAGTACATCATCCTCAGGCTAAACGAAAATATCAGATGACTTCATTACTCGTGAATCAAGGAAAAGGGTGTACGTACTTCTGGCTCGTTGAGCCCTGAGTTTTCGACTCCGCTGTTACTCGTAGAAGTCGAGGCCTGACCAGACCGTGACTCGGAAGGTTCATTTATAATGCTAGTCGCCACTGTGGCAACACAATGAGCAAGTCTAGTAAAATCATAAACCACGTGCGTACCATCAACCACCCCGCTCGGATCTAAAGACATAGAGGGTGGTTCACCTGCGAAGGTGCCTTCCGAGTCGATACGACGCTTTTTGCGGTGGTGGGTTTCTTTTGCGTGCTGGAGGACACTCGCCAGATCATGATGCTTCCTTCCCTTTGAGCAAATCTTCTTGTGTCTTGTGAAGGCCCCCGCATTTTCAAACAAGCGTCCGCAAACGCATTCCTGATTCGAATTCAAAAGCATCGGGCTAGTGCAAGGTCCCGAATCTGTCGAAGCAAAGTACTTAGCAGAATACGAGTGGCAGTGGTGGTCGGAGTCAGTATGTACTTATGTAACTCGGACTCATGCGAAACCTTAACGCGCTTGTGGTCGCTGATGCTGCGTGCCTTAAGCTCGCCTCTGAGTTCTGCTAGCTCGACCTTTATAACTGACTGACTTTTACTAATCCACGGGATGTAAAAGGACGGAAAAATGAGTGCCAATCGGGGTACTGAGGGCCTTACCCGTTCGCAAACGCAATGTCTGGTATCGTGTTCGAGACGGCGTGGATAGGGAGCCATGAGGTGACCAAGTTGGTACATTCAACCAAGGAAATGGTAGCATTACATTTACTCACCCCACGCGGAGGTAACGTACCCAGCCTACCACGCTCGACTTGACGATCATATCGGAACCCAGTCCGTCGTCGACCACGCGCCCTGTGGCTGATCCGCCCTATCCTAGATAGCTGGCAGCCCTCAGCCTGGACCGCTCTTGGCCAGGAACTGTGTGTGAAAGTTTAGATCGTTGGGTTGTTACTGCAGGCGTGAGTCCTACACGTACCAACTCAAAAACGTACTTGCTCGCGCCGCACCCATTGTCCACCGCTACCCCCGCCATCCAGTTACACGGTGCATCATCTCCGAGAATGCGCCCATACTCTTGTCCTAGGCCTGCGCCGACGAAATGGACGACGTGGACAGGAACCTTGGCTGGATCCTCCGCCTCGGTGCCCTCGCGATATCGATTCCATGCCGCGTCCCACTGACGTTGAACGATCGTCAAAATCGAGTTGTCACGCGCCGTGGACGATGATGGTTACTGAATCGTGGACCCCGCGGATGTCCAGTCGTCGAGCGACAAGTTGGGTTGCGCCGCGTCGCCCTCGACATTTCTCAGCTTTTCTGACAAATTGAGCAGGGTGGAATTGAGTCCGCGGTCCTGGAATGCGGCACACTGACCCTGCGAAAATGCGTTTCTAGTAGCTATCAGTATGAATCATTGACCAGTATACATCGGTCTTACTGGTAAACAAGGATCGATTCTCAGGTTTCTGCAACTTGAAGGCGCGAGCGACCGTATCACTGCCTCGAATTGAATGTCATGATTGAACTGGACGAGTTGTTCGAGATCCAGCATAGCGCACGAATCGAAAGGCTGAGTCCGCCGTAAGCAAACGCAACCCACGTAGGTATAATTAGAGAGCTGAGAGCGCAAGAAAATTTGTTCGCAATCTGAGTCTCGAACTCTCCGACGTTCTGGGCCAAGCACTAACGCTGGGTCATTTCGTTAAGCATGGTCCTAAACGATGCGGCCTCCGTTCCCATCGCTTCCACCTCTTCGACATGCGCACGTGAATGCCTGTTCGTCTACTCGGAGATCATGATGGGAATATAACATCCGAGGTCGGGGAGAGCAATCTTTGTCGTTCGATAGGCTCCTCCTCCTCCTCCTCCTCCTCCTCCTTGTGTGAGGGAATGGTGACTTCCAGCGCGACCTGTAAAACATCATCCAATTGCTCCAACAACCGACGCTGCATCTTCTTCACTCCCACGCGCTGCATCTTGCTCGTCCGGAATAGCTGAAGAGGGTTTGAGTGAAGATGGGCACTCCACGGTATTCGGGAGCCCATCGCCGGTAACGAAGTCTCCAGTGCGAGCAATAGCT
>JBBPPB010000857.1:0-10603 GCA_038091755.1 Leccinum pallidistipes | reverse complement strand
CGAGCAGCTCTACATACTCGCCAGTTCCCATGTTGTTGATCGTTTGCACGATCTTTTCCAGCGCGACAAGGGTGGCTACGCCCAACGCGTTCGCCGCACGGATGATGGCCCGAAGAATCGGATATTTGAGATCCGCGAGTTGTTCAGGAAGTGTCCAATCCTCGGTCGGAGGATATGCTTTTAATAGAACGTACACCAGAGACGGGTTTTTGTGCAGACAGGTGCTGATCAGGTCTACCATGAATGGCTGCGACGTGACTATAAAGTCGAACGTCCAGTAGAGTTCGTTTTCCGCCCGATTCTGAAGAGCAAACGTCATCAGTGTTCCCAAGTGGTCGTGTGGGAGGTCAGACAAAAGCTGCCTGAACATCGCCTCCGATGCCCCAGGCACGAACAGATCCTTGATCCACTCAGGATGAGTGGACCAGTCCACGTCCAGGATAGACTTGACGTTGTACGAAGTCAACTCGCGTGCAAAACGACCGACGTACTCCTCAGTCTGCACGCTGAAGAGGGGGGATCCAGTCAACGAAAGGGTGTTACTCAACGTGTTCACTACTCACTGCTCCAAATACATATCAAACAACTGATGCGCGACTCGGTCCCGATTGGAAATAACGTGTATCTCTATTGAGACCACAGGTGTCTTGTTCAATCGTCCCAATTGCTACGAAAATTTATGGTGCTGTGCGATCCAGCCAAACGTATCACACACCTGCCCGACTCGTTTCGATATCTTTTGCAGTGCGATGCTCGCGATGACGTCTTGACCAGTCTCCCGGGATTGCGCGATGAAGACGAACGTATTTGCGATATTCTGGTCATAAAGCTGCAAAATACCATCGCCACAGTGGAGCCTGTATCCGGCAGTGCAAGGGCGGTAGACAGACATGGCTTCTGTGGCCTTTGGCATGAATGAGCATACAACGACGTTCTCGTCCACTTCTGGATCTTCGTCCCAAAGGGTCATCCCCTTGATAAATATTCCAACTGCGAACCGATCATCTGTCTAACGAAGTGGTAAATATTGCTTTGAGGATGGTCCCAGGCCTCTGTTTGAGAAACTCACTTTGAGGATAAGTAGCTTTCGCGTGAACTGCTCGGACGCGATCCGTAGGTATTGGAAAAAAGTCGCGGTTGATTGTTTCTCTTTTGAAGAGTATAACCTCTGCATTGACAACGGAAGATTGAGTTTGCGTTGCTGGATGTCACGTTCCGAGAGAATGTCAGACGTCAAGAGAGAATTCCACATGCGCCGGTGCTCCATAGGAGAGAGTCCCAACGTCGTACTAATGACATGCTTTTCTTGAGCAGCGAGGGCGCCAAAGTTGAGGTGGGCTATGTAAGGCTTTAGCTCATACAAGTGGATGGAAAAGTTGCGGGCGAATGCCACCGCCATGTTGAACAGCTCATATTCTGACACGGCCTTGGGTTTGCTCTTGAAGAGCTGAGCGAGAACGTCCTCGGCGTCTCCTGGGGATGTCATATCAGGGTCGAGATCGTTCGCAGCCCGTTCCATGAAGCGAGTACGAAATGTTTCCGCGGCATCTGCAAGTAGATCCAAGACGAAATCACCCTTTGGAGCTTGGGGCTTGCGCAGCCTCTCTGGTATCTTGACTCTCGCTCCGTCTACGGATTGGGAATGGAGTGCATTAAGCTCTTGGCATTCGGGGCTCATTGCACCCTTTGGAGAACACCGAATCCATTGCTGGTGTAGTTTAGTAATCTGTGCGAGACCAACGCTTTGCTCCGTCGTTAGATGAATCATGATCCTGTGCAGTAGCTCAGAAACCGTTGAGCTGGCTCACTTGTTATACAAGGCAAAGTGCGTAGCGAGATCTTGTCTCGTGACGTTCCCACCTGGACGTTCCTTGTTCGGTGGATAGTCGTATGACTGGATAGAATATAACACTTTTATTCCACGTTCTTTATGTCAAGCAGGCGTCCTGTTCTTACCTCATGGACGCGAGGGGGAACAATGTCCGGGTCCCAACATACAAAGAACTTATCACCTAAGACCAACATTAGATTGGAGACGCTGGTAAATAACACAGGTGGGTGTACCGTCCAGATCACCCCCACTACTCATCGCCGGGGCCGCCTGATGTTTCGGTTTAGCAACAGAGGCAAAAACGATGCAATCGACGAGATGATCCAAACTAGGATGTGAAGCAGCACGGAGCTTCAGACAATCCCCTGCGAAACTCTCTGGTGAACATTTTACATGACCAGCTGTACGTCCGCATACACACCTGGGTGGAGACATGGATTTCTAACGACGAGAACATCGCCGTTTATCGGTGTGGTAGCGCCCTTTTGTGACGTGATTCGGATATGGACTTGGCCCTCCTTGAGAACCTTGAAAGGATCGCAGACTCCGTAGAGAAGGCGTGATTTATGGATGATCATCCTCGCTCTGGGTCTTTCGTTCTTGAGGAATTGAGACACCTCTCCCATCTGCACTTTTCGAATCTGAGCGCTAACAGTGGGGTCGTCCAGACCGTTCAAGAGGACGCGTTCTGCAAGGTCATATTGTTCAAGACACGAGGCAAAATCGATCGCTTTCGTCACGTCGTTGGATGCCTCCTCGATCCACTGAAAGTAGGCTTCTTGTTTTGCCACCAACTTTTCATTCGTAACACCTAGACTTGAAAGAAGAACGATAATATCGTTGTTCAGACGCCCGAATGCGTAAGGTTTTGAATATCCCACGACGGAGAATGAATGATCGTGCATCGTCGTAAACTTCTTCATGCTTTTCCGAAATTTGGCGAGATGCTTTTTCTCTTTGTCCATCTCTGGATGTATCGCAAGGACACCCTTGTATCCCAAGTAGCTGGAATCAAATGGTCAACAATGTACTATTATCCGAGGAGGAAGAAAACGTATACCGAATTTGCAGGACACAGGGAACATAACGTTGGTTGCGAAATATGATCCGCTTCGCCTTGGTGACTTGGATGGCCCAATGCTTTGCCATAAGCCCACACCCGTCGGAAAAGACGGTGTCGACATTCTCAATGTCGTCAATGTCAGTTATCCACTTTGGATCCAATTGAATATCGAGCTCTGCAGCAGAGAATAGGAGACCGATACGTTTGGCCCCTGAACGCGAACGATTCAACATAGATCATTGAATGGAAAATTTTGAAATGTTCACGTTTCGCCGCATTCATTATCCTTCCAAAATCGCCTAATACATAGATCCTCTCATCGAGTTCGGCGTCGCTATTTGCTTCACGCATGAAACACGTCCTACTTCGCTATCGAGGTTGTGAGCGTCTGAAAAGTGGTAATCATCTAATTGTTACCTACCAACTGACTGTTGCTGTGATGGTAAAATCGATATTGTACACCGTTGATGAACACACCAGCTTTCATCATCCGACAGATATAATCCGCAGTGACTCGCAGACCGCCTTCTGGAAAACGCAATTTGTCAAAAGAGACAACAAGAAACTTGGTCGGGTCATCGCTTCTGAGAATGCGATTACTGGGAAACTGAGCAACTTCCAGAGTAATCGCATCCGCGGTGAACTTGATAAATTTTCCATAGATGTTGTTTCTATTTCGCCTATGTTGCATGGTAAGATAGTTGGTCGGGACAGTGAAACGCCAATCCTCTTGTTCTTGAGGGGGATTTTCAAGTAAGGTATACATGAAGGTGAGACTGGAAGTGAGTTTTTCTGTGAAACCAGTATCGTAGCGTGATGGAAAAAGTCGAGCTGTTGAATGGTCTAGGCTTGAGGGCGTACTTAGGAAGGCCCGAACATCTAGACGCCCGTCAACGTTCCCACCTCCCAAGCAACGCCGTATTCCACAGCAGTCGCAGATGTCAAACCAACAACACCAGCTCATTGAGCTGTACGTAGTCGGACCAGCCTCCACCGGAAAGACGACGCTCTGCAATGCAGTTGTGCAGTCCCTGAAACTACAATCGTGGTGCTACATCACGGAAGTCGCCCGTCAAATCATGAAAAGGCGAGGATTCACAAGGGAAGACGTGGGCAGGATAGAGATGCAGAACGCAATCATGTTAACACAGCTAGAGAGAGAGGCAGAGGTTTACGAGAGGGCAAGAGACACGGGCGCGTCGCTGATCATCAGCGACAGGTCAGGCGTGGACCCAATTGTGTACGCGATCCTGACAGCGAAAGACGAACATCAGGCACAGCAAAAGAAGAACTTCCTGCTGGAATACCCTACCTTTCAAAGCACATTGAAACGATATAGAAAGGCCAAGTTCCTGCTCCTTCCACCTGTACAGGAGTGGATCGTCGACGATGGGGTGCGCAGTTTGGAGCAGCATGAACGTTCTTTTTACGTCTATCGCGCAGTCCTGGCTGAGCTCGGGATCCCATACCATGAGATCAGGGAGGACATGAAGGACTTGTCGGAGCGAGTAGACTGGGTCAAGAGATGGGTTGTGACGAACTCGACTCGTTCTAAGCTTTGAAAACAGTACTGCATACGTATGTTACCCAGCCGCTGGTGACCTCTGTCAGAGCGCTGAGCGCCAGACGATAATTTCGCAGGTTCAAAAGCATTCGTTCGACAGACGAGCAGCCTCAAAGACTAACGGCTGCGGAGCATATCTTAGGGAATCATATTGCACACTGTCGTGGACAGTAGAAAAGGTCATAATGCACAACTTTTGAGGTCGAAATCCATTTCAAGCAAAGCGAAGAACGCGCTCGAGTTGAAATGCTGAGTGGAAACCAGGTTTTGCGGTCCCAAACGCATTGCATTATGACCTTTTCGACTGAAAATTAATTCGAAGAGACATACCTCGCGCAGTGGCCGAGGTCAGCGGTCCGTGCAGGAATGAGCATGATGACGGGGTGCATCAAGCCCAAGCGATGCATCCCGGTGGGTTCCGAGCATACCTCTGAGATTTTAGGATTAACCGCGGCGAATGGGGGTGATATCGAATTGAAAAGTCCTTCAAGTCACGGTGTCACTCTCAGCGTGAGCTGGTCGCGAATTTACGTCAAATTAGACTCCGAACACACACCCGGCCCCGTCATTGTAACTTGAACTTGCTTGATTGAACCGGGGCAATTACTAGACACAAGCACACTTTCTTCAAACAGCGAGCCAAGGGATCTGGAATGACGTTCAGCGTTGATGTACATATTCACAGATATGTTCATGATACTATGGGCAAGTTGACTCAACCCCACCGAAAACACCCACCTTTTAGCCATTATGTCGTAATAAGTTGACAGGACATCCGAGCTGACATCTGATAAGCCATATTCTAATCCAGACTCTCAGGTCACAGGATAGCGACCTATGGGATGAATCGCCGCAACACCGAGTTTTGTGCACTGACTGGTTTTGCTCTTCTGCCCCTAGTAACTACACCAATGCACAGAGGCCCCACACCGGTTCAAACCACTTCGTGCCAACTTGCCTATCTGGAAGAGGAAACTCTGTTGTGGCATCCGACCCGCCAACCTCACCTCCCTCACTCTCATCAAGCGCACCCCGAACCTGGTTTCGCTCGCCCCACTCACTTCCGAGTTGCACATAGTCAACCTCTTCGGCGACGACGACACTCCATACAAGAGCCTCGTTAGTTACGGAGTAAAGCCCTGGTTCGACGCGATCGTCGGTGCCCGCGGCGCTAGCAAGAGGGGGCGACCGCAATATGAGCATGTACTAGTCGTCCCACTCGACCTGGCATGGCTCACGTTCGCCCAGGTATACCTATGACGAAAGAGAAGTTTGCAGAGCTCGAGTTTTCTCTCCTACACCTACAACAAGACGTCGAGACCCCGGAGACTCATCTCATCACTCATCCCGTCATCCAGCGGTCGTCGAAAAAGTCTGCCTCTTTCTACTCCTTGTTGGTCATTACGGACCTCCAAGTGCAGGCCCAGGTGATGGGTCGAAGAACAAAAATCTCTCACACACCACCTGTTTAACGACGATCCCTTCCTGAACACATCCCACGAACATTTTAACTCCCGGATCAAGTCCATACAGGCAATCACAAAGCTTACCCGAGACGTATCTTCTATCACTGCGTCCCAAGAAATCAATCGCTGGCTGAACTGGGAAAGAGCCTTGGAGGGTAGCGAGACCCAACGGTGGTCGTGAGTATGGTCGAGTTCTACACCCACCTGTTGTTCTCCCTGACCTGGAAATGTGACGACTCACTCGCTTCCGAAACTAAACGCCAACATAGCTGAAAATTTGCACTGATCGAAAGCAAGGTGTAGATGGCACCACCGACTCACCGCCCTTCGACAATCGCCCGCTCCGCCTTGCACTGGAGGCAACTTGGTGACATCATGCACCATCAAGAGTTCTCTCGGTTGAATCCGACTTGCGAGTCTAGACTCTTTCGCGAAACGCTTCACCCATACCTGTTTCGGTGATCCGAATGTACTTCATCAGTTCGATTGTTATCCGGTTAGTTCCTAGATGTGATCCCATCCATCTATTATTTAAGTCAGGCACAAGTACTGGATAGTATCTGTGCTCCTCCACATTTGCTACCCTATGTTCTTCAAGCTGATCACAACCATCGCCGTCACAGTGGCTGTTTTCGTTCTGGCCGCCCAGACACCTGATCCTAGGGGGGAAAGTGATGGTATAGCCATACCACTCACGAAACGCTCTGATGCCGACGCGCACGAATTTCATGCTACATCACATAACGCGTAAATCGATCTGTGATGTCTTCAGGCATTGTTTTTGCTCACACATTTTTAGCACGATCATTCGCGGGCCAAGTGGCATGGACGGTTCCGAAAGGAACACGGGAACGCCATATCCTTCTGCTGTGCAACGGGATGCGTCCGGAGCCGGCCTTGATTTGACAAAATACGTGAGCGGGATATGGTATGGGACCATTTCGATCGGCACTCCTCCCAAGTCCTTTACTGGTAAGTTTTCCGTGCATTCGTAACACCCACCCACTCTAGTCGCCACCTCAGTCCAGTTCAGCACCGGTTCTAGGTAAGCGTTTTCCGTCAGTACCATCCACTCTCTTGTCTTATTCGACCCAGCGATCTCTTTGTTCCAGCCTCAACCGGTGATGAAAACTGCAGAAGCCACCTTGACCTCTGGGATACCCCATCTTCCGACATCACCAACATGGACCTCAATGAACATCCCCAATCGAACGTGGACCTCGATATAGATTTCACAGCAGAATTTGCAGATGGTAGGATTGCCCGTGGTAAACAATACAAGGACAATGTAACCATTGCTGGTTTTACCGCATGTTTTTACTGTTTGTGAACATCATCACTTCCGACCAATGAATAGGCAGACGTTCAGACCATCGGTGTTGCAACAACATACTCTTCAGGTATGGAAGTATCTGAGTTTGCTCCAGATGGTGTACTGGGATTGGCTTTCCCGTCTTTCTCAGATTTTGATGGCCAGAGCCTTCTGTTTCACACGCTCTTCAATGAAGGAAAGCTGTCTCAACCAGTATTTTCACTCAAGCTCACCGATTCTGGAGGCGAGCTGTACTTCGGTGGAATGAACAAGGCGCTTTACCTTCCAAGCACCCTCGTCTTTACCCCTGTAACAAATCCGGTGAGCGCAAACGCCAGGCGGTAATGGATGTATACTTAGATTTCCCTTTCAGGTTCTCTGGGAGCTGAAGATAGATATTCAAGTCAATGACGTGATAGTTCTGAGAGATGTACCCGCCATCATCGACACTGGTGCCAACTTCATTTATGGTGATCCGCAGCGAGTTTTTGCCCTGCACAAGGTGGTTGGCGGTGGGCCATACCCGAATAGTGGTCACTACGTCTGTGAGTTTCGATCGAATTTGGTACTTTCTGTTGACTCCCTGTAGTCCCATGCAGATTCTTTCCCACCGTGACTTTTACCATTGGTGAAAGGCTGTTTTCACTCCCTCCCGGCGTCCTCAACAAGGGACGGGTTGCACTTCGGGCGCAGAGTTTCTTTAGCGGGATTGCGACTGTGGATAAGGATCGTAGTGAGATTCTTCTATTCAATATTTCCTGTTCCCATGCTTACCGGTGAACCCGACTAGAATTCTGGTCGATCGGGTCGATCTTCCTCCAGCAGTTCTATACCGTGTTTGATTTCGACAGCGAGTCACCGCGAGTAGGATTCGCAAAGCTTGCTAATTAGCACGCCGATGGGTACATTGTGGCGGGGGTATTGCTCGATCGTTCTATAATCTATTGCTCGATCGTTCTATAATCTATTGCTCTTTTGGACTATTCACAAGCCCTCCGGGCACCTGGACCCACATGCGGGGACCGCCACAATGGTCGTCGCTCAGTTGATTGCTCGGTTAGTCATACTTACAGAAGACGGAGTGAAGGTGCAGGGGTCGAAATACTCCCGGAAGGTTTTGCAGGAACAGTACTTCAATATCTGTATCAGGCATTTCTAACGCTTTAATCAGGAGTCATGCTTTACCGTACATGAGTCATTCATAATTTGAGAGTATTTAACAGGGATTTCATGGTAAAATCAGAGGGGTTGAAGCTGCGCTGAAGCGTCAAACTTTTTTTGTTTGAATTACATGCTTTGAGCAAAGTCGTCAAGTTCGCATCTTGAGAATGACTGTCTGTCAGGTTTGTTCATCGTCGACATCTCGTCACTGTCCATTGAACTTAAGTCGTTTCATCCTTGCATCACTGCTCAGGACGGGCTGCATCTGTGGAATATTAAGATAATTCATGCAATTTCTGGATGAACTTCAATACACGAGTCTAAGCCAATCTCTTCGGGTACCGCCCCCGTGAAGCCCAACTTGCCGTGGATAAGAACCACGCGTTATACTTTGGCCTCAAGATTCTATTTCACATACATGGGCCGCGTGTGAAAGCAATCCAGCAAGCTGATTGGCTAATAAACAACAAAAATTGCTAGCCCGTGAGAATCCAGAGACAACTCTCAACGTTCATCCCATTAGCTGGTGGTCTCGAGACAGCATTGAACAAACGAATGGAATTACATTCCCACAGCTCCCAAGCGCTGGCGTTAACTGGCACAAGCGCAGGTTGTCGTTTTCAACCAGCACCCCGGCTAGATGCACCCCGATGTACCAGAAGGTCAGCAGGATACTGTACAACCCAGGAGGGAATGAAAGGCACTGGTGAGCCTATACGATACGGGCTACCTACTTTTAAAGAAGATGCACAGGCTGACGAGCGCAAGCGCACGCAGCACGTCGCACATTGCAGGACAGCCCAAACACCGACGGTGCGACTGGAAGCCGTCGAGAATCCCTGAAGACGTGATCGACATCGACGCGCATAGTCCAGCTCCAGACTCCCCGAAACTCGTCTCTGTCAGCAGGAAACTGACCAAGGCTACTTGCCGTTCCAGTGCTCAGATCTGTGATGGGAACGGTGGATTATGGCCAGAGGAACATGATTACATCCTTCTTTTACGATCATATTGTGTATAGGTCCGGTCGCATGGATGTGGCGTTCGCTCTCAACAGAACGATGAACACACAGTGGTTGGCGTACTGCTCGATCAACGGATAGTGACGAGAAGGTCGATCCAACAGGTGACAGCTGCGACGAACACACTAGACCCATGACCTGGCCCACCATACTAAGTACTAATGGCTGGAAACATCAACGTCCAAACCCGCTTATTGCACAAAATCGGGCCACAGGATAGCGACCGACGGGATGAATCGCCACAACATCGAGCTTTGTGCGCTGACTGACTTTGCTCTTCTGCCCCTAGTTGGTGGTCTTTTTACTATATCAATGCGCAGAGGCTACACACCGGTTCAAATCGCTTCGTGCCAACTTGCGGCTAATCTGGAAGGGGAAGCTCGGTCGTGGCATTCGACTGCCGACTGCATCTGGTATGGTCACCGCATTAGAGCAACGAAACAGGCACCCGAGAGAGGTCTAGCCACGGCGTGTAGTCATACCTCACCTCGGGACACTGTACATTCTGACTAGAAGACAGGCTGGCCCGAATTAACCAAAAAAAAAGGAGTTTTCGGGTGTCTGCTTCGCGAAGTCCACGGCGCTCCCTTTTGCGGGAGCGGACACTCACGACCCGCAGCATGTCCAAGCAGCCGATATTTTTATTGTTGTTATTTTTACACAACAAATGGTGCCATTTTCGCTGAGGTGGGTCAAGCCGGACGGGGACTGTGTGTGGGGAAGTCTTAATCGGCTAGTGCTATGCGATGATGGCTAGATTTCATCAGTCGTCCAGATATCCGACCAGGCGCTGATGAGTCAGTAAGTGAGCCGGAAACAGGTTGAACCCGAAATGTCAACTAATCGTGGAGTGGGCAGGGAGCACATTGATCGACGATCTGTTCTCGATCTCAAGGTCCCAATGATCCGATTGCTTTCTGGGATGCTGTTACGTACGAGGTCTCACCCACCCGGACTTGGAGAGTACGTGAACAGAACCCGCGAGTCACAATGTGTCACTCAGTGGTGAGTCCGATGTTACACGCACCAAACGGCATGGCGTCAGCTGTAAACTGCAAGACAACCGACCCCAGACCTGAGTTCGTAGTCGCTTGTTACCACTCGGTACTTTTATCGGCTAAAAAACTCTGGTACCTGCAAGTAACGTTACGAAGGACACCAGACACCCGCAACAGGCACGTCAC
>JBBPPB010000856.1:0-10605 GCA_038091755.1 Leccinum pallidistipes | reverse complement strand
TGGACATGTTCCAGAGCGTGTAGGTTTGAGTTGATATGATAGCCATGGTCGCGGAGAGTGCGTGTGGGGTGAGTGGATGCCAGTGGTGTCGAGGGTTTTACTGGTCGGACGGTAGGTTATTTTCACTGGTGGGTTGCATCAACTTGGGTGTGTGGGCGACGTAGCGCATCATGTTATATAGTAACACTCAGGGTTTGTCTCCGTGTTGATTGTCTCGTGGCAGTGGTGAGTTGGGTGGTGAGTTGGTCGCGGTTAGTCTATGGGTGGTTTTCAGGTGCTGAGTGAGTGGGGTATCTGCGAGTGGGTTGGCAGTGTCTTTTATGGATCCCTTTGGGAGGGTGGTGCCGTCCTGCAAGTGGGTCGGGCGTTTTGGGTGTTTGGCGGTGCTCGTGGCTTAGTTGAGGTTTACTTGTTGTTCAGTCACTCGTATATGCATCATAGGCATCGGGTTGGGTCATGTTGGTAGGCGGGGTGTGGTCTGGCTTGGGGGGGGCAGGGTTTGCCTGTTTTTTACTACCTTGCCCAGGTGTGGGAAAAACCAACCATGGTGGTGGTAACGGTTCAAGGGCCCCCCCCCCCCCCACATCGAAGTTCTTGGCATTTACCAAGTTCGCGGCGAGGCGCGACACATAGACAACTGTAGCAACCGTGAGCTCAGGAGAACTCATACCAAACTTTTTGTAGACACCAGAAAGGGACGAAGTCAACTGCGAGGGCTCGGCGACCTTCAGAGGGGGAAGATTTATTCTATCACCCTCAGGGACCTCACCAACTTAGAGAAGAGTCGCAATGGCCTTGCCCACGATGCCACGTGCCTCAGGATCACCGATCGAAGCCTCGACTTTAATGAGGCCCGGAAGGAGCTTGGGCAGGAAGGGGCGAACGGTGATTGGAGAGTCGACCAGTTTGGACATGTTGTCCACGATGCTAAGTAACTGTTATTAACGTTGATGCGATCACATAGATGAGTGATATACTTACACCGCGACCTTGCGTTTCGTGGCGGTAAGCTTCTCACCAAGACCACGGGCCAACAGAGGAACCATGAGGGAGAGCGTAGGAGAATCTACTTCGGAAACGAATGTAGTTGCCGAGAGAAGTAGGATAGTATTAGGGACCTCCTCGACCGGATTAATCAGAACCTTGATGAGAGCGGGAATGAAACGTTTGATATCCTTGTTGGAGACCAAAGCACAAGACTTTTCGAGGGAATCGCGAGCGGCTTTCTTCACGTCAGCCTTGGTATCCCAGATGGCTTCGGAGAGAACGGGTACAATATCAGGCATGAGGCGAGCGACCTGTATGGGAGCGCTGACAACGAGCTGGTTCAGAACAACGAGAGCGCCAGTCTTGACTTGCCATTTCCCGGCCGTTTTGATCTGATTGAGGAGTTCGGGGAGAAGAAGAGCAGCAGCCCGCGGGTTCATCGTAGCAACGAACTCCCGGACAGCTTCCACCGCAGAATTCCGGGCACCGGGCATCTTGTCAGCGAAACCCTCGATAAGGGCGGCATAGAGGCCCGATTCAACAAAAGTGCGTTCAAGGGCCTTTGTTGCACCTGCTTTAGCAAGGGTAACAATAGCACCGGCAGCGCCTGGGGAAAGGAGGGGGTAGGGAGAGGGAGGGAGGCGGACGCTGATGTACTGCTGCACCGTCTTAATGTCCTTCGTCGCATCGTCGCGTGTGGCACGAAGTTATGCATCACGCGTCGCCATCGCGGGAGAGCGTCGTTGGGCGTCGTCGTGTTGTCCGAGTCGTTGCCCTCACGGCGTGAGGGTGTGCTGGCGGCGTGGTCGAGGTCCAGCATGGGGTGGGTGTCAATGAGAGGGAGGGAGGGAGAAAGACGGGCACGCCACCTGGTCGTCGCGTTCGTCGTCGTGGCGTGGTGCTGCCAGCACGCTGCATCGTCGTGCCGTCGCGCGGCGTCCTTAGTAACGCCGTGGATGAGACCTGAGGTCTGGCTTGGGGTAGGTGAGGGAGAGAGACGGACCTGCCACGTGCTTCGTAGTTGTTGCGTTGAATTCTTCATCATCGCCGCCACTACAAAACAATATTGGTCAGTCACGAAAAAAGTCCGAGATCGAGCCCCTCCTACCTTATTCTTTCCGATATGCTAGAACAAAGTAATTAGTTCTTGCTCTCTATATTGATCACCATCGTCAAGTCAGTCGGTGCTTCGACGTCCGAGTACTCCTTCAGAACATCTTGGTCGCAGGTACCTATACGCGAGGTTGCTCGTCCACACAATATTCTCCAGTAATCTCTTCCTCATGCCATCATTTCAAGATAAAGCAGCGAGTTTCTAATTGACCACCTCCAAAAGATGGAAGAAGACCATCGGAAAAGCGGAGCGTGATTGTGCCATCTGCGGGGTTCACGTCGTAGAAGAGGAGCTTCTTGGATGTATAGATTCTGCAAGAAGCAGGGATATGATGGAAAAAGACAGTCCACTGGCATCTTCTGTAGACCGACAGTGGCCTGCCCGTAACGATAGTGATATAGTTACTCGCAAAATTGAATACAAGTCCTCACGTTTTAGTTCTCTTGTGAACCAATGATACCCCTTTCGTTCGTCTGACTTCCTGGAAGTTGAGCCTAGTTTACCTAGTTTAAATTGCATCATGAGTGGGGAGGAAGCTACTACGAACGTCGAAAACTCGACAAACAGGCTGTGTATTGCGGAGACTCAGAGGTACCACCGTCTGCGTACTAATTATACCTTGCGCAGCTCACAGAAGACGGCCCATACGCTGCCCTCGCACAACACCAATCCGATGCGCGAGGGTGTAACAGGATAACAAAGAGAAAAATTGAGCGCCTACCCTTATGTCACTGTTACATGGAGTCGGGGACTTGGCGTGGCAGCGCCAACGGTTACGATATTTTGTTGCCATTTTCAACTCACAGCATTTAAGCGATGAGTCCCCATTGTACAGTGTACTGTTTTCCCCACCGAGGTACATCTCGGCCCTAGAATATCTGAGCTGAACTGACTTTCCTTCGTTCTCAGCAGATTCAGATGAACGGACATCCCAGAGATCGATCTCAGAAAATCCTATCACCCAGTCTGCAGTACCCACAGATTGCTGCGTTAACTTGAACAAAAACAGCTCTATGACTCGAACTAAAAGCAAGTACCGACGCTTCACCAGCGTCGATATGAACTGTGACATAGATGAGAATAAACATATATGAGTGCCAATCGAAATCTCGGTAATCCAGACTCGGATGGGCCTTATGGACCAGCTGTAAGCGGGACGCTAGCGCTACGCCTTTCAAGCCCGGACTCGTTCCGTTTCACAGCGAAAGGATGTATCATCCCCATGTTCATTTCGTAATTGACTAGACCCCTAAGGATCTTCCTAAAAAGTGTGAGCATTGGAGATTAGTAACGGTATTCCACCCGATTGCGTCGAGATTAATACCTTTCTTGTTCGAAAAGGGTGTGTCTGGCAAATGGTATGGCTATGCCATCCACCTTCCGGTTTGGTACAGGTTTCGCAATGGCGAAAACAACCAGACGGTGCCAGTGACCGCAAATATGGTCACCGTAATGAATTGCATTGTGAAGGAATAGAAAGGACTGGCGGCAAAACATCCACCCACAGACCTATATAATAAGAAGCCGATGGCAACAATATCCGCCGCCATCAGGGATAGGAACAAATCGAATCATTAGGTTGAATCGATGATGGTTGAATGATACGGTGGCATCCGATTGGAATTTGGCGAAAGACTGTCCACGCACCTTTGAGCGGGTACGATGGCCCGCGTGTGCGGCCTAATTGGTTCGAACTTCGAAGGGGCAGGATGGCAAGTGGAGCCGAACGTGATTATCCACGTTGTATCTGACCTGGTAATGTCTGGATGATTTCAGGCAAAGTGGAACACCCGAAAGAGTCTGACATACCTGAGTGCCGCTTCGTCTTCACCTCTGAAATCTGCAAAGCAGGCCATGTATCGGAACGTCCATCCTTAGGGTCGAAGTGGGAGAGGGTTGGCCCCGATTGAATCAGAGGCGGTGGATTATAGGACGATACTCTGAAAGCCATGAAAGCCTTCAAAGTTGTCCGACATGGCTGGAAGACCTAGAGAGATGGTGCACTGTTAGTTCCGGCCGGCCCACGGGTGCTGAATCGTGCGGCGACAACCTCTGCGTGTGTAGATCTCGCCGTGCAAGTTGCAGAGAAATAAAAGTGTCGCCGATACGTCTCTGACGCTGACACCAACGATGTCGTTTACGCTGCCGTAGACGCCGCGCAGATGGTGGCTTAAGAACGTGTTCAAGTTCAAGCCGGCCAGCTTTCAGCTGCTATCTGTGTACGACGCGCTTACGAGCCGTGAGGAATAAAAACGCTTGTTGGCTGGCATCGGCGTCGATTCTCAAGCGTCAGTTTGGTGGTGATGAATGCGGACAAGTTAAGAGTGAGGTGAAGGCGCCAGGGCAAGCTTTCAGGTCGGGTTGCGGTTGATCCAGGAACGAGGGGCGTCATCGAGTTTTCATATCACATGTCAGCGTTGGGTGGGGTTGCACAGTTTTCAAAATGTCCCGTCCGGACTTGAAGCTTGACGGACGGTGGAAGGTTTACGGAAATGACGGTGTATCCCGATTAGATTATTATTTTTTGCGTACATAATCTAAAAAATCGGCATCAGAGACGAACTTTCCCCGGGAAATGGAGGACTGAACGAAATTTACCGCACTAGGGATCTTCATAACCTGGACTCTTCGCCTGATGTTTTCACCCCCACTGGCGTATACTCCGACTCACTGTAATACTTGGATCAAACTCTGAGAGAAGTATTCAGTGTACTGGGAACATTCGCCATCCGCAAACTCGACCTGGAAAGTATTGTAATCGAACACGCTGTCACGGTATAGAGAGATGCTCCAAAATTCTAGGTCATATAGTCAGTTCCAGTCGATCTAGTGCCCCGAAGGGGCGTTTAGGAAGTGACAGGCTCTAAAATCTCACCGATAAGCGAGCGCTGAGCGACAATGCCACCGAAACAATAGGGAGAACCCGTCTCGATTGGAATAACTCTGAAAACCCTCGGGAGGTATTTCAAATGTCCTGCCACCGAAGTGAGGCCTAGTGATGGGAAAGAGTCGCACGGTACCAGTGCAGGCTGTCGATGAAAACAAGGTAAGAAACGCCGTCCGGTCTCTGAGTCGTGGTTGTAGATGTTCATAGAGCCGTTGTAGAGATTCCTGAGCAGCCACGGCGGCTCTGTCAAAGGATTCTTGTCCCGCTTCAAGGCCCCTGCTGTGAGGAACTTGGCGCCGTTTCTCCGAAGTTGCTACTAGTAGCCACAAGTTCGCGACCAAGATTCGAGTCGCCCGGCATGTGCCAGATTGACCTAGATTACCCGCGTCCTTTTGAGATCCTTAGAAAACGTGTTCAGAACGAGAATACTCTGGTCCTCTCGACCGTGACCTGCGGGTCCGCTCAGCTTCTGAAGATCTTCTGAGTCAGACAAGCCGCGTGATATGTACAAATACTAACCTCTTCCCTGTACAACCAGAGTCTCGCGAACTTCGGGTTCTGGTACAACACAGACACATCCTAAAATCGTTGAACCCATAATGAGGACTGCACCAGGGGTTCACTCACATCAATCTCCTGTTCTGCGCCTGCCCCAAGATGGGTTCCATTGCATGTGCCTACAGAGATATCAGTCGTTGGCAGGCTATACAGGATAGAGACTCACTGCGTCTCCGAGGAAGACAACCCTGCCATCCACATAGTGTGGTAGTGGTCGCATAGTCTCCGAGTCACACTATAGTTGTGTCAGAAAAGGTACAAACAGATACGGTATTCGTCAAATACCTTGCTAATGTGCTTGCACGAGGTTCCCAGCCTTCAAGTAGGTCCACTCTCGGAAAGGTTCGTCACTCAGGGATCCACAAACGGCGCCCCGAATGTGTCGCTGTTGTAAGCGAAGATCACGATGTTGATCAGTCGGCTTGACGGATTGGAAACGTTACGATGTGCTCCCAAGGTCTACATTGGTCAGTCACGAAAAAAGTCCGAGATCGAGCTCCACCTACCTTATTCTTTCCGATATGCTAGAACAAAGTAATTAGTTCTTGCTCTCTATATTGATCACCATCGTCAAGTCAGTCGGTGCTTCGACGTCCGAGTACTCCTTCAGAACATCTTGGTCGCAGGTACCTATACGCGAGGTTGCTAGTCCATACAATATCGATACTCTCCAGTAATCTCTTCCTCATGCCATCATTTCAAGATAAAGCAGCGAGTTTCTAATATATTATTTTGCGAATTGCTGAGTGAATACGTGACCGCCTCCAAAAGATGGAAGAAGACCATCGGAAAAGTGGAGCGTGATTGTGCCATCTGCGGGGTTCACGTCGTAGAAGAGGAGCTTCTTGGATGTATAGATTCTGCAAGAAGCGGGGATATGACGGAAAAGACAGTCCATCGCATCTTTTCTGTGGACCGACAGTGGCCTGCCCGTAACGATAGTGATATAGATTACTCGCAAATGATTGAATACAAGTCCTCACGTTTTAGTTCTCTTGTGAACCAATGATACCCCTTTCGTTCGTCTGACTTCCTGGAAGTTGAGCCTAGTTTACCTAGTTTAAATTGCATCATGAGTGGGGAGGAAGCTACTACGAACGTCGAAAACTCGACAAACCTATTGCGGGGAGGTACCGCCGTCTGGGCCAGATCCCTAGCTCTTTCATAATCTCCATAGTGGTGATAGTAGGACCAGCTGCAAAAAAATTCGACTGGGACTGAAATGACCAGCGAACGTCAAGCCACCGATTCCACCACTATACAACGGGATTAGCAGCAAATCCTGACTGAATGTTATGTCGAACCAGAGCCGACCAGATAGAAATATGCATTGCTGATGCCATAGCGTCGTTCAAGTTGGTAAAGATGCAGCCGATATGTCTGCAGAAAAGCCAGAAGACAATGTCTCTTATGTAGCGATCGAGAAATGAAGAACCTCTGGACTCGCACCTCCGGGCACTTTGTTATCCCGTCTTGCCACACAGACCGACATTCAAACCAATGCCTACCATAGGGATGTCATCTGGAGGTAGTCACTTGAACCAGCATCACGATCTGAATCAAGGGGAAATCCTGCAAACCTCTAGCATGACACATGTCGGTGTTTCCCAGTTTTTTGCTGGCACTTGCTAGCATAATGCGCGATTTCGGGATGCATTTGAGCAGGAAAGATTGCAATGGGTAAAATATGAACCCATTATACCTCTTCGACAAACGAGCCCGACCACGAGAAAAGGTTGTTGGCGGGGAGTACAAATACATGACGATTTACAATAACCTCACTAGCGATAATCCGATGCAACGATCCACGTGATGAACGTCCAACTGTGTAGAAAGGGTTATTGATATATCATGATTCGATCCAAACAGCGTGAAGACAACGCACCAGTAAGTGTTCATACGAACGCATTCGCAGTGAAAATAATGGCGACTGCAACCGTTCTACCGAAATCATTATAACCTTGCCGTTCCACGACGTGGCGGGGCCGAACAACCCAGACGAGACACGGGATGTAGAAAATGATGATCGACTGATGAAGGCCGTCAACCATGCATGACCAAAACTTGACACGGTTGTGTTCCAGATCACGAATGCCTTGGTTGTAGAGCTCAGGCTATGCTAAGGCGGGTGTCTTAATCGCAGGCCTGTTGAGAAGACAAAATGTCAGGACGACGCATCACCATACAGACGAAGTCGAAAGTGCTTACCACCAAGAGCGATGACTAGCAGATGCAGGAATGCCAAGTTTCAGAACAGGATGAAACTGTAGTCGTACAGATACGTGGCGTCGAAGCTGTCCAGAAAGAGAACATTGTCGCAATCATCTCAGTTCGGTACAACCACCGCCCGTGGACGAGGAGCAACGTTGTGAGGAACCTCAACTAACCAATTTAATGTATAGTCCGCGGACACGGCAGCTTGCAACTCTGCGTGACTCAACTGCTCACAGCCGCTGATGCTCACGCCGCTTGGCCTCTTGGATCTTGTCACGTCGTTGGCGCCGTCGCTGATCGACAACGCATTTTGCAGCCTTGAACTGTGTAACTGTTGATCGTAACCCATGAGTGAGTACTCAACAACACAAAAACGCACCGACCTCACCGTCAACGTCTTCTGCGTAGGCGCTACCCCGGGCCCGACAACTTGAACAGACCGTGACTTTCATTTACTTACCTAATCCGGGTGAGTTAAATAGAGGTGCACTTTCCCACAGAATCGTGGTGAGAAGGTGGGGTCAATGGCCCGGGTCGAAGTGCTCAATTACACATTGAGTTCAGTGGAGATTGATCCAGGCTATCATGGGACCAAAGTTCGGCATACTCGAACACACTCGAAGTCCTCGACATGCTTGCCCTCTTGCCCTGGTTCAAACCCACCGCGATAGAGTCAACGACTGCGTCACATGTCACATGTCATAAGTGATATCGTGGCTAATTTATTGTCACAATCATTGTCACAAAAACCACCTGACGGACAGCGATCGTCCTAACGATATATATATATAATTCTTTGTTGACTCGCTGGACGAGCAGTTGGGGTAGCATGAATTGTTGCCACACGACTAATTTCTCAAGAATCTTCAAACTCCATGCTGCGGGGAGTTTCGGTTCAGAACGAGACATGCAGCAATGGCAGACGGGGAGACACTCGTTCAGGATGACGCTGAACAACAAAACTGCCTCAAGGACATGATATGCTTAGTAGTCTCTGTAGAGAGTGGAATGGCTGGTTAGCGCATGGAATCATGAAATGCAATGCCATACTCAAGGTACATCCAGCTGCATCTTCGACCGCTACATCCGCGCTTTCTGAGTCAGAGTTGGCCAATAAGGCACCAAGGGGCTACAGCAATGTAGGTATCATTTCGATAAGACGTGATTTGAGACACACCAAGTCAAGTTGTTCCCAGTAGGCCTAAACAATGGGAGTTTGAGCGTAGCCCAGAGGGGTGTGTGCGTGAGTCGGACCCGTTTACTATGCCAGTTAGTAATCCCTCCCCGAGGGGTAGGACTGCGTTAGACCCGGTCTCGGGAGGGTGCGCGCATTGGGCGGGTAAGGGGACGGGATAGGTAGGGTTTCGAGCCTGCGAAAGCTCTCGTCAGGAGTCCCCAACTCCAACGTGCTTTCCCACCAGTCTACCAGAACCCCTCCAGCTCGCACACCACGCGTCTCCACTTGCGGTCCTTTGCCTGCACACCAGGCGAGCTGAACTCCATTTGACGAGGCATGACGCCGATGAGATACAAGGAATTGCTGTAAGCTGGCAGCCGCTCTCGTCCCTCGTCCTCATGGGGCACAACGCGACATTTCTTTGGACGTCAATTGAACGTGGGATATGATCACTTTATTCCGATTCGGCAAGCCCTTCCGCTGATGCCGATCCTTGGTTGGACTGCATGGTTTCCCATTCAGCGCGGCGAGTAGAACCAAGGTTAATCATACTCCATGAGGCAACACGATATAGACCTGGCTTGTTCGTCAACCGAACTACTCCAGAATGAGAGAGGACAGGATCGAGAGCACGCCCGTCGCCACCGGTTGACATCGTCAGCACTAGCAACATTCGCAGAGAACAAGCACATTTCCAGAGTATTCACATCGTCCTCGATAGAAATGGAAGACAAAGGACCCTCGGCAGGTGATCCGTTGTCCATCGGCCGTTTTTGCAAGGAACCTGGAATATAAGATGAACCAGCTCACCTCCGACGACAAGGGCCCGCCCGACGCCAAACTGATTCACCACCCTGGTATTGGGCCTACAAGACGTTACGTGCCCGGGGGCGCGAACGAGCCGTTCGGACGGGACAGCTGTCCTCGAAAGACCGTCGAGGACCTTTCAGGTCGGGTAGGTCGTGCTGCGTGATGATTTCTTTGAGGTGGCTGGTGACTTCTGTTTTGGTGAGAGGGAGCGGGGTGTCCCCAGGCGAAGAGGTGATCGGTCTGATTGGGGCGGTTGGTGAGAAGGTGGTGGTTGAGCCAAGCCACGAGCTTGGTGAGGTGAGAGATAGGTGCAATTTGCGTATCTTCACACGAGGACGAGCACTCGATGAAGGGGATATGAAGGCTTCGAGTGCATTTTATGTGATCAGTGTGCGAGAAACGTTGGAGGTGAGTGAAGCGTTTGAGCGCGGGAACTGTGAATTCACCGGTGACGACGATCCACGCGAAAATTGCGATGTCTGTAAGTCCATGTAGGTTGGTTAGGAAGAGCAGGGAATGCCGCCTCGGGCCGATTAGAAGTGGGCGGGGCTAGGCGAGATACGCCTTCGAGAAGCGAGCGTGTTTTGAGCTGATATGAGTCACGTAGGGCAGCCCCCAACACATGGGGTTGGTGTAGATTTAACTCCGCATCTTTCCTTCGTCTTTGGCGACCAGGATACTGCGATGGGCTAGTGGGGATATGTGAAGTTCCCGGGAGGCGTGAAGCTTCAGCGCTTCAGCCGTGACGAGCCAACAAAAGGCAATTGATCGAACGTTCTGCCATTCAAAACGGGTATCCCTTTCTCAATCATATGTGTACATTTTCAGAAGAAATAGTAACGGCAGAAGCATACATGT
>JBBPPB010000855.1:0-10615 GCA_038091755.1 Leccinum pallidistipes | reverse complement strand
GCGCTGATTACCATTCAGATTATCCCTCCAAGCCTCCGAAATGTAAGTCTCCTAAGCGCCAGATAGATCTTGCCGTGCACGGATCGCGTATCCAGGTAAATTCGCCCCACCGCTCTTTCACCCCAACGTGTATCCGTCTGGAACTGTCTGCCTCTCCATCTTGGACGAGGAGAAGTCGTGGAAACCTGCTATCACGATCAAGCAGGCGCGTCATTTTCAATCTGAATTTGAGAGCCACTCTCATTCGACTACGAACTTAGATATTGCTTGGCATCCAAGATTTGTTGGATGACCCAAATGTCAATGATCCTGCGCAAAGCGACGCATATACCATGTTCAAGTAAGACCCCAATGTAGCTTCATTTCCCCCGCAACTAATAGCTTCTCAGGAATGACAAGGTTGCGTACGAGTGAGTATGGTCACGAACAACATGAGTCCTAATCGCTGACCAATCGCAGGAGGAGAATTCGAGCGCAGGCCCGAGAGAACATACCTAAGTGATTTCACAAGTTTTCACAACCATCGTTCGGTATCAATACCTCACACCATGTCATATGTATGTCGAATACACAACTACTACTGCCAGAGAGAAATTATGCCCAAAAAATTAGTACATGAGTTTCTCAATGGCCAGTTTGATGTTGCGAATTTGGCTTTGGAGTTCTCGGGCCTCACTGGTGGTGACGCTGCAAGCGATAACTTGTCGAGACACGTTACAAGCGCGTCCTAGAGCAGCCTTTGATGGGATGAAGACGTAGGGGACGTTCTACAAAGCAGAAATGATGTAAATATCAAACGTAATACATCGCGAGGGTATATTACCTTTTCTTCGCATAGCAGAGGGAGATGCAACAGAATCTCCAAGGGTTCCGTGTCCGCGGTCAGAACAACAAATTCGGCGATACCACGGTTCAGGGTTTTGGTGGCTAGATCATAATATGGCAGTTAGCATCGCACACCATGCAAAGGAGGAAAAAAAAGGTAGTAGGCTCATAGGAACAGGCAACATACCTTCATTCGCGCCTTTTTTCAGCTGCTTATACTGGCCAGCCTGCTGTACCAAATCAAGGATCTTTTCAAGCAAACAGAAAGTAGGAGACATGATAATCAGAGGAATGAATTCGCAAAGGGAAGGGGAATCTTACAGAGTTTGTCAAATCTTCTTCAGCGAGAGGCCATGCTTTTCCACGCGTTTCCGCCATTTATTGAGTTGATGTATTGGGTTGACCTCACAAGCTGATCCTTGGTCGAGAATGAGCTAGACAACCGCCGACGGGAATGGTGCGGCCCCAAGCGCTGTGGCTGCTGATATAAGCAATGGCCAGAAGGGGAAAGTTTAGTGGTGACCCTCTGTTTCGATCACAGATCTAGAGCCTGAACACGCGCCGGCTTGGCAGGATCATGATGGTGGATGATCTACTGTTCAAGTTCGCGACATGTTCCCTATGGTAAGTATACAGCACCTGTACTGGTCCGCGAGGCGCAACGCATACAACGTAGCGATTCTGATAACCAATCAGGACTTGCTGTTGAAACTCAGTATCGTTGAGCGCTGAGCATCCCACCTTGAAAAGGCGAGATTGAGAAGGCGGACCAAATAAGGTCAAGCTGTAGGCTAATTATAAGTTGGCAGTACCTTCGAGTGCATTGTTCCCAGACGCTTGAACCCTCGGCTCAAGAGGAACACAGCCCCACACCATCTTCTACTTGCACCATCTTGTCACGCCACAGCGAGATTGATCACACTGATCATGGCCAGCCAAACTGATCAGGTACCGTCAAAGCGTATCTGTGTGATCGGCGCTGGATCATCAGGGTTAGCTATGCTTAAATATCTATCCCAAACGTCGTACTTCAAGACAGGCTCTTGGAGCGTAATCGCTTATGAGTCCCGCTCCAACGTCGGAGGTATATGGTATGCAAGTTGTTTATACTTTTCTACAAATGGGGTTGAACAACATGGGTCTGAGTAGGTACCCTGTTCCACCATCAGATGACTCGGACCCACCTCTCACTTCGCTGTACGATTCATTGACAACGAACCTCCCCCATCCGGTCATGGCTTATACGGAATATTTATACCCGCCTTCTACCCCTCTGTATCCCGGGCCTGCCACTGTTCAGACCTACTTGGAGTCCTATGCGTCTCATTTCAACCTCATTCCCCTTATACGCTTCAACGTCTCCGTCACCCATGCAACCTGGACAAAGGATCGCTGGAGAGTCACGTTTTCTACTGGCGAAGCGCTAGAATTCGATAATTTGGTTGTCGCAAATGGGCATTATAGGCTTCCTTTCATACCAGATATACCAGGGCTCGATCACTGGATGAAGACTGGTATGGCCTACCACTCTGCGTGGTATCGACGACCACATGGATTTGGTCATCGAGTGTTGGTGGTTGGGGATGGCCCTAGCGGCAATGACATCGGTATTGAGATGCGCAATCACGGCCGTACTGTCATTCACTCTGTAGCGGGATCTATTCCCCATGACGAGCAAGATTACAAGCTGAGAGGGAGACCTCTTCGATTTTACGACGATGGTCGTGTCCTCTTTGAACACGACATCGTTGAAGAAAACATCGACCACTGCATCTTGGCAACTGGCTTCCAGATAGACTTTCCCTTTTTCGATGAAGATACAATCAAAATCGGCGACGTTCCCCTTGCCAGCGAACCAACAATCCCGCCCGATCTCTATAATTCACGCTTCCACGTATATCCCCTTGCTAAAAATTTGTTTCCATTGCAATCTCGTTACCCTCCATCATCTGTGGCCTTTATGACACTTGGCCAGAAGTTTGTACCGTCTTCCATCGCAGAAGCGCAGGCGCGTGCCATAGTACGGGCGTTTGCTGATCCTGCATCACTTGATCTGAAGCAAGAGGCGTACAATATTCTTGCAAGATCGCGCGCTCTCATAGCAGCAGGAGCTTTGTCATCTCGGCAGTTTGCCAAAGCCTGGACTCGCTTTGATGGGACGGAGCAATGGGACTATCGTGATGGGCTTTTCACGTATGCTGCGGAGTCTGGCGACTGTCCTGCGATGAAAGTAACAAATTGGGAGAAGGATATTTGGGCGAACAAGGTTGTATTGCGAGCCGCGTGGGTAGAGTTGGAGAGGATGAATGAGTCACAGAAGTGGATAGAAGGTGTTGGTGAGGGAGGTATACATGAGTGGGTAGATATGATGTACCGGCTGTTGCGACACGCCCAAGACGCCCTCTAGTAGTAGATGGATTAGTAGAACGTTTATTGCTCCCGCTAATTCAGTTTATTACCGCGTGCATGCCCTCTTCGGCATCTCGGCACGTCAAGCGATGTCAAGCGATCACTCTCACTCTCACCCACGGATTGTCAGGTGCACAATGTGTAGGGCCCCGCTCCGAGTCATAATCAACTCCGTACGCACCGTCTTCCCACTTCTGCCAAAACCCCATCCTCGATAGTACTATCATGCCTCCAAGAGACCCTACTCCAGGCCAACTAAGCGGCACTCTCCTCATCCACGGGGATGATGCCACAGGCAGTGCAGAGGTTGCACCATCCATATCAGTAACATCTAGCAAGTAACCCTCCTTTTACGACTAGGATTACTCGTCATTGACATCTTATAGCTTTCCGGAGATTCCCCGATGACGAATCGAACGGCCTGGGTGCGATGGACCCTAACAGACATGTGTATTCTCGATACTCGCAAACCGTTGCCTCACGTGTGGACGAACTTTTGGGCAAAATCAACGTATGTCTGCTGGGTACCGTTATACACGCAGCAACAAAACATCATCCTTCTTCTAGCACGGTCACGCCATCACGTATGCATCCGGTTTGGCCGCCGCTTTCTCGGTGAGTCCTGAACGTGTGATAAGCGGGCGTTGGCCCATTTATCCCGTATTACAAGGCTCTCGTGTACTTTAAGCCGAAGCGCATCGCTATCACTGGAGGATACATGGGTTGCCACGGTGCTATCGACTTGTATATGAGAGACAGATCCGAAAACACTCCTGTCATCGATCTCGACGATGAGTATCAGGAAGGTGATCTGTGCTGGATCGAAACCCCACTCAACCCTACGGGTGTATCTCGGTGAGTCAACGTCTGCGGTTTCTCCATGCTGTACATCTGACGGCCAGAGCCAGCGACATACAGCATTATGCGAACAAGGTATAAGGGAGCGCTGTCCAAACTGAACCCCACTCACCCCTCATATGTTAGATACATGCCGTGGGTGGCAAGCTATTGATCGATTCAACCTTTGGGCCTCCCCCGCTTCAATATCCTTTCAAGTTTGGTGCCGATTGCGTTTTTCATAGTGGTATGTCCTGAGTCATTGGAATCCGAGATCTCACATTCACAAATTCGATATATCTCCAGGGACAAAATACTTCGGAGGTCACTCCGATCTCCTCTGTGGAATCTTGATCGTGAAGACGGCTGAAGAAAGAGAGAAAGTGAGCATCTCACGTAGTTCTTTCAAGATTGTTGCTTGACGATCCATACTTAGTTGTGGAATGACCGTGTTTATTTGGGAAATACGATAGGATCATTGGAATCGTGGCTTCTTTTGCGATCTCTCCGTACGATGCATCTCCGTGTTCCGAGACAGTCAGCCAGCGGAACCGAAATTGCTCAGTGGCTGCACAAAGCTGCTCTTGTCCCAGAAGGCCAAGAATTTGACGGGATTCCTGGCGGTGTCATCACGAAAGTAACGCACTCCAGCTTACAGGGTACTGATGCACGAGGCTTCAACCCGGCTTCGCAAATGGAGGGCGGCTACAACGCTGCCTTCTCTATCCTTGTGCGTCCGATTCATGTCAATGTGTTCACGGTAGCATGCTGACGTGAAAATGGACAGCTTGCACGACGCGTCCAAGCAAGTGCTCTCCCTCATAAACTCGAATACTTTGTGGTGCGTTGAAGACATGCACATAATTGATCCCCCTGAGTTGATTTGTATCCAAGCCTGCAACGAGTCTAGGGGGTGTGGAATCGTTGGTTGAACACCGTATTAGGGCGGATCCGAAGGAGAATCCTCTCCTTGTCCGTCTCAGTATCGGAGTAGAAGAGGTCGAGGAAAGTCGTGAACACGTCACGTCTTCACTGGGATGCTGATTTATATCTGTGCACAGGATCTAAAGGATGACCTCCGTAAGGCGCTCCAGGCTATCGCGAAGCTGGAGTGAGGTGGCCATCTTGAGAGGTAACCCACGAGATCAGAGATTGCTACAGGTTTGCGAGCAACAAAGCAAAGAATGGTTGATTCTATTTGAAGTCTTAGTCGTGTACTCGTCACGAAGTGCCTATATATTTCACCCAGAGAAAGTATGATCGTTTGGTTTTGAAACCGAACCTCCCCGGATAAAATTACACATACGGTGCAAAGTAAGAAGGCTGAGGTCTTGAAGCTTGCAAGCTTGAGGTGTGAACTACTAAGTTCTGACGAAACCCAAAATTACTCACAACTTTCACTCCTCGGAAAACCCGTTGCAAGACCATGAATGTATAGTTGATGAGCTTTCTCGACTGTATCTGGTTTAAAAGAGTTTCCCACGCTGTACTACCAAGCCGCAACCAAGCCGCGTCATCGATTCATCTATTCACTTGTCTTGATCGCGCTTTCATCGCAACCATGAACAGTCTCATTCAACGGTATGCAGATTCGCCATACAACTTGCAAAAAAGGAGCGCCTCCACCGTAGACGGCGACGACGATTGCACCGATGCTATGTGGGGGTCTCTCGCCGGCTATGGTAGTCTGGCCAAAGGTGTACCGACTTTCCTCGTCCCGCAGCTCCCAGACGTAAGTCTTCCCTCTCATGTAACGTTTATCGTTTCATCCCAGCAAAGCCAGCTGCATTTTTGAGGCTGCACACGGATGATCATGCGGACCCATCGTGCAGGATAAAGATCCAGCACGGAACCACAACCTTGGCCTTCCGATTTCAAGGTGGCGTCATTGTCGCAGTTGACTCTCGGGCTACTGCTGGGAGCTACATAGGTGAGATCCAAACGCCGAGTTGGTTGGTGCGACTCCTGATACCTCATACGGTACTTAGCGACTGGTACCATCAAGAAAGTTATAGAAATCAATCCTTACTTGCTGGGAACAATGGCTGGTGGCGCAGGTATGATTCCACAATATCTCTTGTTTGTCCGTGGATTCACCCAGCCGATCAGCCGACTGCCAGTATTGGGAGACGTACTTGGGAATCCACTGTCGCCTCCATGAACTTAGAAATCGCGAGCGGATCTCAGTGTCTGCTGCCAGCAAATTCCTCAGCAACCTTGTGTACAGTTACAAGGGCATGGGTTTAAGCATGGTGCGCTCCTTGTCAACTGCTGATGAACTACCTCTCACACTAAGGTCAGGGTACAATGATCTGTGGCTGGGACAAAACAGTGAGTCTATGCATATTGTTCTTTGACGATGGGTTAATCCCTTCAAGGGCCCTGCAGTGTTCTATGTCGACTCTGATGGCACGCGCCTCAAAGGGGATCTCTTCTCCGTCGGATCTGGAAGCACGTTTGCGTACGGTGTGTTGGACCAAGGGTACCGGTGGGACCTCACAGACGAGGAAGCTCAAGAACTTGGAAGGAGAAGTATTTACGCCGCAGCTCACCGTGATGCATTCTCGGGCAACTCGTGTAACCTCTACCATGTCAAGGAAAATGGTTGGCAGTTCATCGGTATGTCTGGAATGAGATATTGTCTATTTTTCCTCTGACGTCTCATGACAGGCAACTACGACATCACCAAACTGCATTTCGACGGTCCTGATGGAATTGCCGGTAATGGATATGGATATGACGTCCGTGTCGAGGGTCAAACCTCTGCGAACGCGCCTGCGGTTGCAGGCCAAGCTTGATGTTGTATTGTGCAATGTAATTACTATCATGTACCCCCGATGCTCTTTCCGCGCGAGCAAGGTTGAGGCCAACAGCGTCGGCATTTCCCGAGTTACTAATTGTGACAAATGCGTAAGCGGCTCAGACCCCAGTACGACGCAACTTGATACAATTCTCCCCCTGAAAGCATTCAGTGCCCATTTTCCTTTCGTCCCACCCATTTCGCCTCCTCCTCCTCAGTTTGCAAGCTCCTCCATCTTTCCCACTGTTTCCGATCCGGATCTACTCTCCAGATGCCGGTCGATACAACCATAGGTTTCCAATCGCGAGTTCTAACCCTTGTCACCACCCTATCCCACTTGGATCCTTCGACGCAATGGCCAGTACAAGTGCACCCCAGCAATTTCATCAACGCGGAGATACACCGGTCGCCCAACCTGCTGTCATAGGGAGTGACTATCGATCAGGAGGGCTGTCTGAAGGACGCGCAGCTGTCATCAAGGACCTCGGGCGATATATCGAGCTCCCGTTTTCCACCTTCATCGAATATACATTACATTTTCCGAGCCAAGCCGAGTGCTCGCAAATGCGCCAAGGATTGGCAGACGATCATATCTTGACAATTGGCTTGCGTGGCGAGGCGCGTTGGACTCTCTTTCAAACCGCGCCTTCCGGATCGAAGCGGCAGCGCGAAGATGAAGCGTTCGGCCCATTCGGTGATATCATCACGGCTATTTTCAAACGTATACCTAGTTGTCCAATGTCCTTCGTTGCAAATCCAAACAGAACACCCTTCTTCGACCGCAAAAATTCGTCCCGCCCAGATGCATACATCCAGCTTGATCCCGTCATAAAGCATGCGCATTGGTTTGATATTGCCGCTTCTTTCGAATTCAAGAAGGCCTCGCATAGTTACGCAGTGAACGATGTACGTACTGCGCGCTTCCGATACCTAACTTAAACCTAACCAGTTCTGATACACTAGGACAAGCAGAAGATTATATGGAGCTTGCATAATGTCATGCGCGAGGATCCACTCCGGCGCTTTGCGTTAGGATTCACCATAGAGGACACAAAAATGAGACTCTGGTATTCCAATCGCGCATTTTTAGCTGCGTCGGAACCGATCGACATTGTGAAGGTATGTATTCAATCACAAACCGTGGTTCTTTAGCCCTGATGACGGCGTCTAGGATATTGACAAAGTGATCTCCCTGTTTGTCAGCATCGGAACCAAGGGAAAAACGGAGCTTGGGTGGGATCCCTCTATCGAGCGCATCAGAATAGATGACGAGACCCAATACAAATTCAAGGTTAACGATCAGTTGTTCACTACAACGCGCCCAATAGCCACGTATGGCGCGGATTCCATTGTTGGACGCGGGGTCCGGGTATACGAGGCCAGGGATCAGAATGGGAGTCCGGTAGTCGTCAAGGACTCGTGGAGGGCAGAAAGTCGCACCTCAGAGGGTGAAATTTTGGAGAAAATCCTCTTCGACATCCGAGAGGTGTTAGGAGATGCGGAGGCAAACGAAGCCGAGAAGTATATCATCAAAATTCGGACGTTTGAAGATGTCTGCGGGGGAAATGACAAGACGTTCAACCCAATTGCCGAAGGAGATGTATCATGGATCACCATCAGCACCGACATCATGCATTCTTCTAGCCCGTCGTCGTCTCGAACATCACACTTATCCAGTGTGGGACATGTACCACAGTCAGTGGACACTGATTCAAGTACCCAAGCTGGTGTTATACGTGGTCCCCCCTCTCCCTGCAGAGTCCACACTCGTGCTGTTTTCGAGGAAGTCGGAGAAACTCTCGCCAGTATTGATTGTTTGGTTGACAGTCTAAATTGTTTGTTCGGTGCTCAGAAAGGTGAGTAACTGTCAGATTACTTCCTTTATACATAAATAATCATGAAATGAATAGCCCTATATTATCTGCACAAAGCTGGTTGGGTGCACCGTGATATCAGCATCAACAACATATTGAGGGTGAAGGATGGCAGTCAGATTGGGAAACTGACGGATTTTGAATACGCCAAAAAAAAGGACTGTACAACCTCACATGAAGTTCGAACAGTGTGTTGTCTTTGGCTGACAATACATATATCTGTTGCTCATTATAAGCAGGGAACATTTGATTTCATGGCTGTTGAGGTGGAACTCCAACGCTACCTCTTCCGAGACCCACCAGAAGAAGATGACGTGACATCTGAGTCGGGTTCAATATTCTTGCCCATGCCTCCATTTCAAATGAATCCCATCCATGACCTTGAATCCTTATGGTGGTGCACCATATGGATCTTACTTCATCACACTGATATGCACTCACCTGCTGAAGACCTGAATGCCCAGCAAGTCTTCCTTCAAACAGTATTCCCTGGTCAACCTGAACATGCATCTCATTTTGGTTTCTTCACATCATATTTTTGGCGTGAAGAGGCCAGAAAGACACTCTCCAAGACATATAGGGACAAGTGTGCATCCATCTTTAAGTTGGCTGACACTTTAAAAAGACACTATAATGCCCTGGAGAGCAACTATTCTGTTCTCTTGCCTTTCAACTTTCCAAGTGATGATGACCTGGAAAGTTTACACAAACGGGTGTTTGATGTCTATGAGCACATCATCAATGAGCTTGATGGAAGTGGAGCTCCTCAAGTCAGGTTTCAGTCTCTACTTGATTTGATTAAGGAAAGGAAGAGGGCTGGAGAGGGTTCAGGTAGCAATCAGCCAGCTAAAAAGAAGGCAAGACATGCATAGTGTACCCAAAAATGCGGATGTATATCATTGAATCATCTCCTTGTACGAAATCAATCTTTTGTTACCTGTGGCATGCAAAGCTCAAGCCTGATCACATGTCTTAGAAGGATTGCATGACAGCCACAAGATTAGTTAGGGATCCGTCATCGGCTTGGGGTAGGTGGGGTCATCTCGAGTCCCAAACACGTCGACCGTGACGGAGCATGCATAGGCTCGACTGGAGCCGTGCAGAGACGATAGTTGCATGTGAAGCATGTCAACGCGATTCTACGAGCAATACAAGATCGTCTAGTTAGAGATCAGCAGTGGCTTGGCCACGTTCGTAGTACGTAGGCAGAAATGAGAGAAACAACCGGGAAAACTTGAACATGTGACAGAACTACACAACGACTCGAAAGCCTTGGGCATTTGATGTGATAGTATTTGAAAGTACCCGTAGACTTGCATTGTCGTGATGCGAGCATCATCCTCACCACACACGCCGAGTACCTTCTTGTCGTGAACCATACTGCAAGCGAGCGAGTGAATAGTATCAGTTGGCACGATAGAACACACGGAACGCACACAGTAATCAACAGTTCAGAGAGAACGGATCCACACTGGCAGTGGTATCAGCATCAATCGTGAACAAAATATTGAATTTACATCAATCCTTGATCTGATACATCTCCAATTTGTTCAAATATTGACGAATTGAAGCGGACCTACATTCCGCTCTCGCACATGAGCCATTGCTTCAACTTGCACCCACAAGCGACAACGCACCTTGTACAAGAAATGGAAATGCATGATCATCATCTGCGAGTCTCACTTTCCGTGATTACCAGGACGGTCTGATCTCCAGACTGGCAGACTGTGACACTCTGATCCTAGCGCTCATGATACAATATTCATGTTTCGGACCAACCTAATCACCGTCCAAAGTCTGACATTCAAAGCAACAAAGATATATGGTCATCATATTGTATACAACTCCTCCCTTGAAATCCGAGTCATCA
>JBBPPB010000854.1:0-10624 GCA_038091755.1 Leccinum pallidistipes | reverse complement strand
ATCCACACCCTAGCCTCATCCAGCACAACGACGCCTCGTCTCATTGACAGGACGGCGTGCGCGTCGACGCAACAATGCCCCCGCCCTTACCCCATCATCCCGCGGCCTCTCCGAGTCGTTGTCCGCCCTCACTCTGGCCTCGTTCAACACGACACGGCCCGACGCTGACTCGACGACCCGACATAGCATCAAGCACAACAGTGTGCCACCATGTCGTGAGGACAACGACTCGGTACGTGACCGCCCCCACCTCATTCCCGCCCTTACCCCATAATCCTGCGGCCTCACGTTGTCCGCCCTCACCCTGGCCTTGTTCAACACGACATGGCCCAACGATGACCCGACATTGCAACAAGCACAACGGTGTGCCACCATGTCGTGAGGGAAACGATTCGGTACGTGACTGCCCCCACTGCCCCCGCCCGAATCCTCATCCCCGTTTCACCCCGTTGTCCCCTGAGGGTCCTCCCTTGCACAGTGAACTGACATAACGACAATGGACACGACGACGACGACACACCATGACGCAACAAATGCGATGTTGTGTCATGACGTGTCATCGTCGTTCATGTCCGCAGTACCCACACGGGTTTTGCACACTCGTGATAAGCCCTGCGGGTAATACCCGCACCGGGTATAACACCCACGGGGGTGCGGGTTAGGGTTCGGATACCCGGGGGTATATACCCGTGCCATTCCCTATGTATAATATTTTATTAAATGTGGTATGTCAGTGCATGATTAGCCCAGAATGTGGTGCACATAACTGTGCGCGCGGTGAATACCAATACCCTGTAAGAACGCGGCACGCGCAACAATGAACGCGGTGTACAGTGTGGTGTGCGCGCGATGGGCGCAAGTCGCACAGCGCGATGCGCGGTGAGCGCAGCGCGGAACGCGGTGGGAATAATTGTGCACTTCTAACGCCATACGCGGCAGTCGTTACAGCGCGTCGACTGCGAATCGGTTGAATCTCCTATTTTTCAAGCTCCGCATTGTCTGAGACAAAACCCCTGACTCGCTTGACCTTCCTCTCTCCTTTACTCGAGCAACGCCATGGCCTTCTTTGAGTGTTCAAGTGAGTTCATGACTCCTCTTTCCTAATCTATTTGACCTTTGACCAGTCCCAGAACGACGTAGTAGGGTCGACGAAGCCTTGTCTACTACCATACCCAACGAGATTTACCTTTCTATAATCGAATTGATCGCTCCACCCGCTACGGCCCTGGCACGACACCAACTCAAGATTTTATCCAAACTTTCGCTCACTTGCAGGTTCTTCGCCAATATCTGCCTTCCACGCATATTCGAGTCTGTACAATTTTCTGGTTCCCTTTCACCTTCACGCCATCTTTATCCCCCTCACGAGGCGTCGATTGGATCTATCCTGTCCATACAGATCGCAGAGAAGCAACCTCTTGCGCTTGTACTTGCCCAGTCAGTGAGAAGATGCCGCTTCCTCCGGTATTGGAACGAGTCAGAGAAGAGGTGTATTGCTGCAATGTCGCACATGAAGAACATCACCAAGCTGGAGTTTGTAAAATGTGAAGTGGACGAAAAGTACTGGACTATGCTCATGGCGCTGCCATCACTTGAGAATCTAGCATTCGAAAAATGCGAATTTCAGCAAGGTCGTGTGCACACTCAACACGAGAAGAGTCTCAAATTATATCGGCTTCTGGTGTTCGATTGTGTCTCCGGGCATCACGAGATCATTTCCCTCACCGATACGGGATACTTGCGCACGCTGGTCATAGATCTCTGGGTTATCGAAGAGCTGGATTGGCTGCGACAGTCTGCCATTACGGAGCTCCACCTCGGTACTTTTCAGGATGTTCCCTTCGATGATGACTGGGACTCCGACTGTATGCCAAGGCTGAATGTTGTCCTCGCGAAAGCGCCGCGGTCCCTCCAGGTGCTGCGTTTCACGGTCGAAGAGAGAACTGCTTGCACACTTGCTACAGATGTTGTGGAAAGCATGTCGGGGGATCCTGTGTGGAAGGACTTTTCTTCACTTTGCTCGCTCACACTGCGGTTGAGCGGAATGTTTCTTACTGAAGAGGTAAGTCGATTTGTGCCCATGTTCAGTGTCTTACACGGTCGCTTAAACTTGTCTTTTCACTTCCTGTAGGACTCAGAGTTTGACTTATCCATGGACGGTATGCATCTCCTCATGCTCGTGTATCTGGGCTGAATGCATGACATAACAGACAATATGCCCAAAATGCAACGTATCCTTCATGACAAGCTTGGTGTTGTCTCTACTCTCAGCAATCTGAAGTACATAGAGTATTTTGATAAAGCTTTCCGTTTGGTAGACGGGGAGTGGACGGGGGTGCCATATAGTTAAACTTGTGCGCTCAGTGCATTGAACCGTGCTAATACATGTATCCGAGTCTGCGAGCTTCTGTTTCGTTCCAAGCCACTTTCCTACATATATGCACGCATGGATGGCTCTAATCTGAAATATAGTGGACAAGGTCTCACAACATCCTGACTTTGAAGGCTGAGTTTTTCCATTTTTCCGAATCCCACTCGGATTTGATGATTAGAAGATCTGCAGACCCCGCTGGGCTTGCTGACCAAATCTGCTACATATTAACATCAACTTGATCACACTAGAACAACAATATTTACCTTGTCATTATCCCTCGTGGCCACCGACAGACGGACGCGCTCGGTGCGTTAGTATCTGCGGAGGAAGAGATAAAGCAATAAATGACCATTGGCTTTATGCATTATGAGATAATCTACTGTAGCATTTTTGAAGCAGAGACACGGGCGTTCCCGATCCGATTAGTTTCCGACGCTCGAGCTCCGCCGTCATGTCAGCTGCGCGGGGGCGGCGTCCGACCGTTTCTGAGGAGACTCTTTCGTTCGCGCTACACACTGTGCTACCCAATCTGAGGTTTTGCCTTTACGCCTTTCTGTACATTTCGTGTCGTGCTTGGTTTACCACGCGTTTTGTTTACGATTGACTTGAACTGTCCAGCCCCAGAACGTCGCAGGCTGGACCAATCCTTGCCCACCATGCCCAATGAGATATACTTTTCCATAATTGAATTGATCGCCCCACCCGCTACGACCCTGGCAGCACGGCAGCTCGAGATTTCATGGTGACATGGACGGAGAGTACTGGAGCATGTTCCCGGCGCTGCTATGTGTCTTTCTACAACTTCCCGTGCACACTGAACCCGAAAGTGTCTCGACTTCGGGTCGTTGACCGTCTCTCCGCGCACCAGTAGATCGTTGCCTTCATCGATACAGGATACTTGCGCAAACTTGCCATAGATTTCTGTGCTATCGAAAAGGCAGATTGGCTGCGACAGTCTGCCATCACAGAGCTGCACCTCTATGCCTTTCAGGGCGATCTCTCCGACGTCTTGGGCCCATCCTACACGCCAAAGCATTGTCCTCGGGAAAGCGCCCTGCCCAATTATCCTCTTCTCGCACACAGACCTCTGTCTACGGTCGCGCTTTGCGCTCCAGTAGACCCCCAAAACTGCGACTCGACATCGTCTTTCTTGACGCACGACACCATGCAACAAAGCCACGACGATGACGACGCGACAAATGCCAACGCTGATGGCGTGTCACGACGAGACGACAACGACGACGGGCGGGTACTTGGTGGGTACCGTGGGTTTCAACGGCAGTCCAATCTGCACCCGTACCCGCCACTCGCATGGCGTAACCTGTACCCGTGCAAAACCCTAGAGAGGACGATGACGACGACTCAATAGTCAGTCCCCTGTGGTTCTTGAAAACTTACTGTGCTCAGGTTTCTCGACATATTTTTTTATGTGCGAGCAGATGGTTTGGTTTGTACGCAGTGAACAGAAAACATCATGATGAGAATGATGTCATGAATTTATGATGAGGCATATTCTGGTATGTTCAACTCGGCTGCCCGAATACGCTCCCCCGTGTGTCCCAGCGTGCGTCCAGATCAATGCTCCTCATCCGCTCGTTTCTGTGTTCTTGTGTGCTCTGATGCGGTCCTGCACCTGCTTAGAAATGCGAATAGGTGTTTTATCCTGTTTAGCTATGTATATCCTCCATATGCTCGTGTTTGCATCATTGTGCTGTGCTCTGATTGTAGTAGCACCAGCACCAGCATCAGTAGCGTCCCCGTCTCTTGTCCACATCGCGAGCAGCCACCACGCACAGGCTGCCCAGCCCATGAGGTACCAGCCCTACAAAATCTTGGTATTCATAATCCCTTGTATGTTAATGCATCATCGTATGTCATCCCTTTGTTTTTTCAAGCGTGATGCACTGATGACCTGATGCATCACTGGCATGGTATGTAACAAACCACCCGCGAAAGATGTGTGACTGACGAGGAGCTGCGAGGCACAAATGTACTTCAAATGGACGAGGAATGGAAAATTCGCTATCTGCCCCACCCCCCAACGATTAAATGCGGGCTCTACGAAACACTAAGTATGAGGTTCTATGCGTGGAACGGTCTTACATGTTTCGTGGAGTTGACGCCACGGTATCACTCAAGCATCATTTATTCCGATCGCTGAGCGCTGATTGCCCGTGGGTATTGTTGTCTTGTATTATAAAGGTCTGTGGGTGGATGTTTCACCGCAAACCCTTTACACTCCTCCAGAATGCGAATCATCACCATAACCATATTTGCAGTCACCAACAGCCTGGTTTCTCTGGCTACTGCAAAACCCGTACTAAAGCGGGAGCCGGGTGGCATAGCCATACCACTCTCCCGAAACCCATCTTATCCGAAAAACGAAAGTATTGACCTCGACTCAATCACCTCTCATGGCATATCAGTTAGGGAGTACGTGGAATGAACCGTTTGTAAATTGTGATATTTGATCCGCTCGGGCTCTTTTCAGGAAGATCCTTGGAGGCCTAGACAATTATGAGGTGAACACGGGGATGATGCATCCTTTCGCCGTGAAACGGAGCAAGTCCGAACTCGGAACCCGCCGTGACGATGGCGTCCCGCTGATAACTCATCAATATGGTGGTTGGATCGGCCAGATTTCGATTGGCACTCCTCCCCAGACCTTGCAGGGTAAATTCACTTGTATCATTCGCGTATGTGTTTACCCTGATCTATGTAAAAGTCGCAATCGACACTGGTGCAGCGTAGGTACTTTATTTGACTTCACACAACTGTTTTTGTTCAAGTAAACGCAGCGATACGTGGGTTGTGGAAAGCGGCTTTCCTGGACATTCGGCACTTAGTCTCGACCTCTGGAATCCCGTCTTATCCAAATCTGCCACGAAACTGAATAAGCCATTTCGATTCACAAATTCAGATGGATCCTTCTCAGTCAGTGGTTCTCAATTTATTGACCGCATAACCATTGGTGGACATACTGTATATCTTCTATCGCTTATGAACATGTCCATTGGATGCTGACCCCAATCTAGGCAGCCCGTCAGACCTTTGGGTCTGCAACATGGCACTTCACTTCGTTGCCACAGATGGATCAATACCCTGTAGGCGGTGTATTGGGATTGGCCTTACCTTCCATCTCGACATTTGATGCTCCTCCGCTGTTTGAATCCATCAAAAAATATCATGGATTTAAAAGGGTATTCTCCCTCAAACTTTCCTCATCTGGGGCCGAGATGTGGGTCGGTGGAACCAACGCCTTGCTGTACAGGGGTGACATCACTTACACACGCGTAACAAATCCTGTGAGTTAAAACGGTAGAGTAGAGTGGACAGTGTCGCTGACATTGGCATCTTTTCAGGGATTCTGGCATGTGTCTTTGGATGATATTCGTGGTTCAGTTAGTGGTGATAAAATCCTCGGAAATGTACCTGTTATTTTCGACACGGGTGCAACTTACATCTACGGAGACTGGGAACGAGTTTCAAACTTGCACGATCACTTTGGCGGTACCCTGATGGAACATGGAGGCTTTGGTTATTATTACCGTGAGTTCCGATTACGCTCGGTACCGTGTTTTTATCGACAGCCTGCAGTACCGTGTGACTCTTTCCCAACACTGGGCTTCACCTTCGGTGGCAGGACGTTTGAAATCCCTCCCGATACTCTCAGACTTGATCAAATTAAGGAGGGTTCTGACGATTGTTTCAGCGGTATCATCGCTCGGCGCTCGCCTATCGGTGAGATTTCACTGCTTATCGCTTCCTGATTCATGGACCCGTTCTGACTATATGGCCTAGAATTTTGGAGCATTGGGAGCATTTTCTTGCAGGGCGTATACAGTGTCTTCGATTACGATGACTTACAGGTCGGGTTTGCGGAGCTCGCTTGAACCATTGCGAATGTTCCCGGTACACTATATTTATTTATGAGTTTGATCTATTCGGTCGAGTCGGAGTTCATGGTTAAAACATTGGAGGGTTGACTCCGAGTCGCTGTCTTGCCCATTTTTGCTCCTATTATTTTGCAAGGTCCACAGAGACTGCATGACTCCATCTGCGTTCTTTCTCGAATGACGGGTGAGCCTTCCATGGTATGTAGCAAATCATACGGGAGAGATGGCTGATCTGACGAGGAGCTGCGAGGCTCAAATAATATTCAAATGGAGGAGGGTGGAGAAATCGCTATTCGTCATATGTACGAGGCCATAAATGAGGCGATCTGAGCAGCCCCCATTTGGGCTCTGCGCAACACTGAAAGAAGGTTTATGCATATGTGTGGAACAGTCTTCCGCCATCTTCCGTTCAATTGACGCCACCGTATCATTCAACATCCGATCTCTGATAGCCGCGATCCGATATTGTTACTGTTGGTGTCGAATATTATAAAGGTCTGTGGGGTGGATGTTTCACCGCCAGCCCTTCACACTCCTCTAGAATGCGAATCATCACCATAATCATATTTGTAGTCACCAGCGAACTGGTTTCTCTGGCTACTGCAAAACCCGTACTCAAGTGGGAGCCGGATGGCATAGCCATACCACTCGTCCGAAACCCTTCTTTCCCGAACAACGAAAGCATTGATTTCGACTCAATCACCTCTCATGGCATATCAGTCAGGGAGTACGTGGAATGAACCGTTTGTGATATCTGATCTGCTCAGGCTCATTTTAGGAAGATCCTTGTTGGCCTAGACAATTACGAGGCGAACACGGGGACGATGCATCCTTTCGCCATGAAACGGAGCGCATCGGAACTCGGAATCCGTGACGGTAGCGTCCCGCTGAAAACTCAGCAATATAGTGGTTGGATCGGCGAGATTTCGATTGGCACTCCCCCCCAGACCTTGCAGGGTAAATTCACTTGTATTATTCGGGTATGTGCTTACCCTGATCTATGTCACAGTCCAATTCGACACTGGTGCAGCGTAGGTACTTTATTTGACTTCACACAACTGTTTTGTTCAAGTAGACGCAGCGATACGTGGGTGGTGGAAAGCGGCTTTCCTGATCATTCCACAATTGGTCTCGACCGCTGGGATCCCAGCTTATCCACATCCGCCATCAATCTGAATAAGCCATTCCAGCTCGCAAATTCAGATGGATCCTTCTTAGTCAGAGGTGTTCAATTTACTGACCACATAACCATTGGTCGATACATTGTATGTTTTCTATCGTTTATGAGCATCACCATGGGATTCTGACCCCAAACTAGGCAGTCCGTCAGACCTTTGGTTCTGCAACATCGCCGTTCACTTCATCGCCCGAGATGGTTCAATACCCTGCAGGCGGTGTAGTGGGATTGGCCTTTTCTTCCATCTCGAAACTTGGTGCTTCTCCGCTATTTGAATCCATCGACTACAATAGGAGATTCAATCGAATATTCTCCTTTAAACTTTCCTCATCTGGGGCCGAGATGTGGGTCGGTGGAACAAACCGCTTGCTGTACAAAGGTGACATCACTTATACACGCGTAACGATTCCTGTGAGTTAAAACGGCAGAAAGGAGTGGACAGTGTCGCTGACATTGGCATTGTAGGGATTCTGGCAGGTATCTATGGATGATCTTCGTGTTAGTGGTGAAAAAATCCTCGAAAATGTACCTGTTGTTTTCGACACTTGCGCAAGATACATCTTCGGAGACTGGGAACGAGTTTCAAACTTGTACAATCGCCTTGGCGGTACCCTGATGGAACATAGAGGCTTTGGTTATTATTACCGTGAGTTTCGGTCACGTTCGGTACCTTGTTTTTATCGACAGCCTGCAGTACCGTGTGACTCTTTCCCAACACTGGGCTTCACCTTCGGTGGCAGGACGTTTGAAATCCCTCCTGATACTCTCAGACTCAATCCAATTGAGGAAGGTTCTCAAAATTGTTTCAGTGGTATTATCGCTCAGCGCTCGCGTGTCGGTGAGATTTCAGTGCTTATCACTTCCTGATTCAACCCCCTTGTTGCGGCACTATCGGATGGACTCGTTCTGACTATATGACCTAGAATTTTGGAACATTGGGAACACTTTCTTGCAGGGCGTATACAGTGTCTTCGATTACCGTAATGTACAGGTCGGGTTTGCGGACCTCGCTTGAATTATCGCGAATGCTCCCGGTACACTCTATATTATAATATTTATGAGTTTGATCCATTTGGTCGGTTCGTCGTAAAAACATTGGAGGGTTGACCGCCGCCCTTCCAGTGCTGGGGAAGTTAGTCCGTACCTGGAGGGCACCCTTGGAACAACTTTCCCGAGACCCCTAGTATACTGGTGCTTCTTAAGTAAGTGGATCAATAACCACCTGAAAGGGGTTTCCTCTCGAGGAACCTCGTCTACTTTCCAAAAGAGGGTGTTCTCCTCTACATGAGCTCTTCTCAATGACCTCGTGAACCTACCCTCACCCACTCGAGCCTCCTCTGTTGTCCAAATGGAGGTGTTCGCCTCCTCACGCCCTCCTCTCGAGGGTTACATGAGCCTCCGACCCTCACTCGCTCGAGCAGCTCTCATCATTCCCTACGAACTCCTCTCAATGACCACATGAGCGGCGGTCAGCCCCTCAAACCGCTGGAGTGGATCTCATCAACGTTGCGTGGAGGTTGGTGAGCCGACCGCCGTGTACTCTCGTGCCACCGAGTGCACGCAAGTTTATAAAAATTTCTGGTCCTGTTTCCCGCCATCTTGATCCCCTGCACTTGGTGTCGCTTGGATCTATCTCATGCACATAGATAGCCGAGAATCAGCCTCTTGTAGCTCAGCCACTTTCTAGTGAGGGGGTGGCGTGGGGACGACCTAGTATATGCCGCGGCGAAGAGGTGTGTTGCTGTAATGTCGCACATGAAGAACACCAGCCTGAGCAAACTCCGGTTTTCAGACTGTGATGGACAGAGAGTATTGGGACATACTCGTGGCACTGTCATCACTCGCGGAATTGACATTCGACAAATGCGAATTTCTGCAAGATCCAGGCTGTGCATGCTGAACTCGGGAGTCGAGAAGCGTCTCAAGCTGAAGGTGTTTCAACTACGGGTGTGTCATTGCCTTCATCAGGCCATCGACAAGATGGCTCGGAGTACTACACATAGTACCTGCGAAGGAAGAGAACAACCGATAAATGAGCGTTGCTGATAATCTGCAGGCTAGTTCCTACATCATGACTTTTAAACTGTCACGGTGGTGGCCCTGGAATGATCCCAGTCTCACATTCCCTTCTGCGCGTTTCATTACCGCGCGGGTGGGCGATCAGGGATACGGATGCGCCGATAGTACATATCCAAGGACGTTTTATAGGTTGTTCGGGTACCGGCAGCATTTCTAATTTTCAGTCATCTTGAACACATCGAAGGAACTTCACATGGGTTCCTCCCCCTTGCTGCACAGGCGAGTAGGGTGATTACCTTGCTGGTCCGGAGGCAGTTACTGACGAGGAAATCAGTAACGCGTTTGAAGTCCTTGAGCGCGAGATTTGGAAAATACTAACATTCTGCGTGTCTTACCACCCAGGGGACAAGCATCTTCGACCTGAGAAGTCGGTTTACGAGTCACGCCCACCAAAGTAGCATAATTCAGTGCTTCCGTACGGCCCCCGAGCGTTCAAGCATCTCTATGGGCGGTTCAATGAGGCCCATCGGAGCAAGAAGGCTTGTCTTTGGACATCGCTCCGTGTGCTACGAGAGAGGGTGGTAGTGAGTTGAGAGTGGGCGGGCGAGGCGCGAAGCGCTCTCCGGCCTGGGACGGGAGCCCGAGTTGGCGGGTATGGTGAGGTGCGAGGGTGGGTGGGAACACCTCGCAGGTGCGTGTACCCGAAAGTCCAGGGGGTGAGCTGCGAGGAGCCGGAATGGGAAATGGAGGCAGGGCGTGGTGGGTGGGTGCGCTGAAACGGGCTCGGACGAGCGCTGCAAGGTGGATGAGTGATGTGGTGGAGGCGAGAGAGGAAGCGCCGAAGCGGTGCCTCTCGCTTGTGTGGCTTCACTCGTGCCTCACTGCACCACACTGTCTGAGGAGACTCTTTCGTTCGCGCTACACACTGTGCCACCCAATCTGAGATTTTGCCTTTACGCCTTTCTGTACATTTCGCGTCGTGCTTGGTTTGCACTGTGCAGTAGCCATGGCCCTCTTTTACTCCGACTGGTCAAGTGAGTTTACCACGCGTTTTGTTTACGATTGACTTGAACTGTCCAGCCCCAGAACGTCGCAGGCTGGACCAATCCTTGCCCACCATGCCCAATGAGATATACTTTTCCATAATTGAATTGATCG
>JBBPPB010000853.1:0-10625 GCA_038091755.1 Leccinum pallidistipes | reverse complement strand
ATAAAGTCAGCCTGGCTGTTCTCTCTCCACTACCGCCCGCCACCCCATCACAGTTGAAAGAGATGATTCCGAAACCGCCAGGTGCTCCAGGGCGTTCACCACCCTGGCATGGATAGAATATACAACAGGCTATAGGGCTGGCGGACGATAAGCGTATCTATAATCTGATTTGTGTATGCATCATTACTGATTATCGCCAGCTCACTCGACAGCTTGTCCATAAACACTGGCAAGAACTTCCCGGGTGAATCCAATACACAAATTCTCACCCCGATCGGGGCGTACACTATTGATATTATGCCCTCCCGGAGTGCTGAAGTCATGGCCGCTACCTCGTAAGTCTGTGCTATCCAAGGGCGTCCATCGTTCACATTGCTTACCTATTCCTACTCGAGGGCGTTCCGATCGCTGTTGCTTGGACCTATGTCTGCGCTGTGCGTACCCGCCGTGGAAGCAATCGGTGTGGCTATGACGAACACAATCGCGGGCATCTTGGCTCTAGTGGGATATTTGTACGTATTCTCATGGAGTGTTCCAAACGTAGACTGACGCAGCGAGACAGTCTGATATGGCTCACGATACGATACGGCGAGAAGATGCGTGCATATGCCGACGTTGGATACCCCGATTTCCATGCACAAGGATTGAACAGTGGCGATACCACGGCACGAGACTGAAAAGAGCACGCCTGAAACGCAACGCTGCAGATAGAATAGAACAGACAGTTTGAAGATTTTAGCCGGGCATTTCGATGCTTTGGGTGTTTTAGTAGACATTGATTCAAAACGAATAGAACCGCAACCTTTTGGTTGTTCGACCACGAATACGCATGAATTGAAGTCCCTGGATTGTGACCCCACTGGTCCACACCAGCTCGAGGCAAGTACGTCCGGACGTTCGACATCACTAAGTGCTTTATTCGTTAAGTGCTGATTAAATTGGACCGAATTCTTGACTCAGATATGCAAGTGATACGCATGCAAACGCGAAGCGAACAGTCGGCTCCACTGGCAGTTCACAGCTTCGATCTCACTAAGCTGCTAAAATGAGTTCATTTATCAGATTGAATTATCTCCAAATGCATGCCATGGCCTTGTTCGTTCCCGCCCATTTTACGATATGAAGGTGCCTGTGCGAGCATTGCAGCTCAGCTTGCTTTCGATTCCCTGTTACAGCGACTCGAACTACGTTTGGCCACTGAGGGACAGCTCCTAAGTTACTAGCGTCAACAAAGTCGCTTTCCCGTACGGTTTTAGACGAAGTTCCCGGATTATCGCCGGATCCTTGAGAAGGTCGCGTCAGAAGTCTATCGAGGCAGAGTCAAATTTGCCTGACACTCTTCCTCGAAGTCGGTAGCTCGAGTCACAGCGCACGAGACAACATGTTCTGAAAATAGATCATATCGAACAAGGACTGCGGGGCATATGTCCGATCACCTTTCCACCTTGTACATTTGAGGGAAGTCGGTTGTCGTGATGTATTAGTACATGATCAATATAATGCCCTCCCATGATTCGACGATGTGGTGTCCAAAGGCATTTTGATACTTGATGATTGATGAACTTCAAGTTCGTGTGAACATTCGCATCGCTCAATTGCCACCGGACCCATGTCTGCTCTGTGCATGTATACAAACTGGGCGAAAACTATCAGAGTGGCCCGTCGCGATTGCGGTTTGTAGGTTTTCCCTTCGTGGAGGCGTTTACTCCTTATCATGGCCGATAAGCTTCCCGGAAGTAACTGAGGGCAACAACCAAAACGGACTAGCTGCTTGCCAAATTGAGTCAGTTCGGGTCTTCCGCTGCGCTCTTACTACACGTTCATTCATGACTCGCTCCAAGGCCCTGGGCTTGTTCTATGTTGGAGTGTGTGCCTCACCAGCGGGAGGAGCCCAATTACCTCGACCCCCCTCATTTACTAGTCCAACTTGAAGTCGTGGTCCTTTGAATACGAACGAACGTCGAACCCTGCCATTCTCTCGCGGATTCTAATCAGAAAGCATTTGCCACAGGGGAAAGCAAAGAGTTACCTCGGAGGCAGTGCACACAACAGGATCGTGCCGAGATTCAGGGTTTTACTGACGACATCATACATTCTTCGACAGCTTCACACGCTAGTATGGGCGCCACCTTCAACGGGTACTAGATAACCGGTGCAAGAAAACTAGGGATCAACCATTCAACTTTTCACCCTCCCTCCTCTCATGGCTACTGAACAGAGCCCTTTACTGGCGGCGGATATCCCAACACACGATGTGTACAATCGCTTTACCCGCAAGCAAAAGCGAACCATCCTCGCCATCGCGTCCCTCACCGGATTCGTCCCCAGTGCGTCTTCCATTTCACCTTGATTTATTTTGTATTCAAAGGAGGCTCGATCAGTGTTCGTTCGAGGGTGTTTCGTCCCATCGATACCTCAAATCTCCAAGGACCTCGATGCGACGCCCGCTGCCGTCAGGTACATCATTTGACGTCCGTTATCACTCATCGATCATCGACCTGGGTGTAGTCAGGGCGTAAGCTTGGCTGTATTCGCTACCTCCTTCAGCGTTATGTTCTGGTCGGGGTACACTTCGTTCTGTACGTGTCCACGCATCCCTCACATTGGCTAGCCTTGACGTTCATCTTCTTTGTAAGATGGTCGACGTACAGTGTATCTCTGGGGAATACCCATCACGATTCTCGCCAGTTTTGCCGTCGCGACTTCCAAAGACATAAAAAGCCTACTCCTTTGGCGATTTGTACAGACGTTTGGATGTTCTGGTGGCTATGTCATCGGACCGGCCACTATCGGTGATATCTATAAAGTGGAGGAACGAGGAGCCGCTATGGGAACTTTTACCGGTGTGAGTCTACCTGCTGTAGCGCATTGAAAACTCGATACTATCACCAGCATCGGTTATCTAGGCTACATTAGCTGGACTGGCGCTCGCACCACCGATTGGGGGTATGCATAATCTTGCTCTGTCTTTTCCGGCGGATATTGACTTTTGAATGGCCATCCAGGTATCTTTGCAGAGCATTGGTCCTGGCGCGGTTTACAAACCGCACTGGGCATATGGAGTGTAATACAGATGTTGTTGCTCTTTTTTTTCTTCCCCGAGACTGCTCATCCTGGTTCGCGCGGAATCGATGGGAGGCGGGATCGAGAGAAATTCTTTGTCTGGATCAATCCGTTCAACTGTTTAACTTTCCTACGCAGTCCAAACATCATGGCGGTTGTGAGTGCTTTTTACCCCGTGGCTGAATATAGTAGCACCCATCGTGCCTATGATTTGACCGGTTTCCTTAGACTCTGGCGAATGGCTTGGTACTCATGACAGACTTTGGTGTGTCACCTGGACAAGAATCCAACTGAGATGATCGTTGACTGACATGCCGGAGCTGACAGTTCTATTAATACCCATCGCATATACCATGGTACGCGGCCACCATGGAGGCTCTGCGCGCTCTCACGCTGATGTGTGTTGAAAGGGAGCTAAATATAACATCACAAGCGAGAGCTTGCTCGGTATTCTCTTCCTTCCAAACGGTCTTGGCAATTTCGGTTCGTCCTCTGCTGCATGCTGGATGTCCATTTGTTCAAATATGTACAGTCGGGGCTCCAATTGGCGGGCTAATGTCGGATGCGGTGGTACGAAGGGCCAAGGAGAAACGTATGGGCTTATGGGTCCCGGAGGACCGTCTGCGTGCTGCGTGGCTTGGGGGTCTTTTGCTGGTACCCATCTCTATCACCCTGGCCGGGTTCACGACGGCGTACGTCGACGGGATGGTTGGTCTAGTAATCAACATTGTTTGCCTCTTCACCAATGGCGTCGGGGTGAATCATTTCTCGAGTATACATTTGTGGCACTGATGCGAGCGTCCGTTAGGTCGATTTAGTTCTAACTCCGATCGGGGCGTACATGATTGATATAGTGCCCTCACGGAGTGCTGAAGTCAATGCCGCTGTTATGTAAGTTTGTCTTTACCAAGTTATGAACGATAATCAATCGTATGACCTTACCTATGTCAGGGCGTTGCGATCGCTACTTATCGCAGTCTTCTCTGCGGCGTGCATCCCTGCTGTGGAGTTGGTTGGTGTGGCCACGACGTACACTACCGCTGGCATGTTGTCCTTGGTTGGATATCTGTACGTGTACTCGTGGAAGTCCTAGAGTGTGAACTGATAAAGCGAGACAGCCTGATTTGGCTGACGATACGATATGGCGAGCAGATGCGGGCTTACGTCGACGTTGGATATCCTGATTTCGATAAGCAAGGGTCAGGTCGTGGTGATAACACGGTACAAAGCTGAATGGGGGATATCGGTCGCTTGTTTTGCTGACGTGTTTCTGGATATCGCGTGTACGCGCTTACTGTATTTCTGGATTCGAGACGAATAGGTTGCAGCCCGCGTGTTCGGTGACGGTCCCACACGGTCCCATTGCCAAGGACAGACCATCCACTCGTCTATGCTGCTGTGTATCTCGGCAAGCGCGGATAAAGTGGAGTACCAGAGCCTGTTCCAGTAGTGAGGCTGTGCCACGGATCAGAAGTACCAGGTAAGTGTGACTTTCACTTTCCAGCACGGAAACAACCGAGCACGCGGCATGCACTTATTGATCGCCGCTAAACTGCATGGTAAGATGCGCTATCCCAGGCAACTGTGTTCGATAGTCGACTGACTGGAACTCGTTTGCTATAGCACTTGGCTACATCGGTCGCTGTCGGATGTACACGCGCGCCGTCTTACTCAGAGTCTTGAGCTAGAGAGATATTCGGTTGAAAACGACGTTATCGAATGGCTTCAAGTTGTGACTGAAGACGTTTTGTCGAGGACGCCACAGCTAATTATGGATCTATCGGATTGAAGGATTCACTCGTTACTGTCACTCATCTAATTCCTCGTCAATGGTGCATATGGAGGGCTCAGTAATATAGATACTTGGTCACCAGGGTCGAGGCACATGTCACTTCCGGCACCGGCAGGAGGTCGTTTTGTGGCACGATGCATATTACCCTGCAGACCGTCAATGGCCCGGACATTCTGGGAGAGAAGCAAGGAAAACTTCACTCACTTCACACGCACACGCACAATAATACCCAGCGCGAAGAAATTGGGATGATCAATCAAAAGTCCCACTATTTCATCGGTGTCCTCTCATGACTACCGAACAGAGCCCTTTGCTACTGGCAGCGGACCACCCTCAGCCTGATCTTCACACACAAGATGTGTATGATCGCTTCAGCTGCAAGCAAAAACGAGTTATCCTCGCCATCGTGTCGCTCACCGGGTTCATTCCAAGTGCGTTTTCCATTTCACCTTGATTTGATCGTATTAGAACGAATCTCCATCAGTGTTCGTGCGCGCCTACTTCGTCCCCTGTATACCTCAAATCTCCAAAGATATCGATGCCACCCCCGCTGCCGTGAGGTACATCATTTCACACCCGTCATCGTTTTTCCATCATAACTTGGGGTCAGCCTGGGCGTAAGCATTTCCGTATTCGCAACCTCCATCGGTGTGATGTTCTCGTCCGGATACGCTTCCTTCTGTAGGTGTCCATATGTCCATTGTCCTTTACGCTAGCCTGGATGTTCATTTTCTTGGCAAGATGGTCGACGGACAGTGTACCTCTGGGGAATGCCCATCACAATTCTTGGCAGTTTTGCTCTCGCGTCCTCCACAGACCTAACGAGTCTGTTGTTTTGGCGATTTCTACAGACGTTTGGATGCTCTGGCGGTTTTGTCATTGGAGCGGCTATAATTGGGGATATCTACAGATTGGAAGAGCGTGGGACTGCTATGGGTACTTATATTGGTGTGAGTACACCCGCCGTTGTGCATTGACAGTAGCTCTCGTACCACGATACTACCGTCAACTGTATAGGCCACATTGTCCGGGCTTGCGCTCGCTCCGCCGATTGGAGGTAATACTTCATTTCGTCATCTCGAACGGATGCTCATCCTTGAACAATCATCCAGGTTTCTTTGCCGAGTATTGGTCCTGGCGCGGTTTACAAGCTGCGATGGGTGTGTGGAGCACCATACAGCTGTTGTTACTCTTTTTCTTCTTTCCCGAGACGGCTCATCCGAATTCGCGTGGAGTTGACAAGACGCCAGGTCGGGAGAAGTACTTTGTCTGGATCAATCCGTTCAGTTGCTTGACTTTCCTACGGAGTCCAAATATCATGGCGGTTGTGAGTACTTTTAGTATCTCATGTATGTTAGCACTTGTGTCCATGATCTGATATCTCTTAGACGTTAGCGAATGGCTTGGTGCTCATGACGGACTTTGGTGCGTCACCTACGTGCATAAGCATCCAGCTGATAGTCACTTCACTGACATGCCTGAAGCCCTGTTAATACCCATCGCATATACAGTGGTACGCAAACATGAGGCTTTATATATGTCTCTCGCTGACCTGTTGAAAGGGAGCAAAATATGGCGTTGCGAGCGAGGGTCTGATCGGTATCCTCTTCCTTCCAAGCGGACTTGGTAACTTTGGTACGTCCCCACAGGTCAGCGCTGCAGCTGGGCGTCCCTCACATGTACAGTTGGGGCTTCGATCGGCGGGCGTGTGTCAGATGCGGTGGTGCGAATGACCAAGGGAAAACGCAAGGGCGTATGGGTCCCGGAGGATCGTCTACGTGCTGCTTGGCTGGGGGGGCTCGTGCTGGTGCCCATCTCTGTCACGCTGGCCGGGTTCACGACGGCATACGTCGACGGGATGATCGGTCTGGTGATCAACCTCGTGTGTCTGTTCGTCAACGGTGTCGGGGTGAGTCACGTTGCAGATATAATCTATAATCGATGAGAACGTCCGTTAGGTGGATATATTTCTCACCCCAATCGGGGTATACGTGGTCGATATCTTGCCCTTGAGAAGTGTTGAAGCCATGGCGGCCCTCTGGTGAGTGTATGTCCTGCTGAAGTGCGTCAATTTTCTACACGTCGCCTACCTATACTAGGGCGTTGCAATCGCTGATTATCGCGGCCTTGTCTGCGTTGTGCATGCCCGCCGTGGAGACGATTGGCGTGGCCGCAATGAACAGTATCGCGGGCATCTTGGGCTTGTTGGGATATTTGTACGTATTCTCGCGGATATTCAGCAGCTTGGACTGATGAGGCGAGACAGCCTTGTCTGGTTGACGATACGATACGGCGAGCAGATGCGAGCATACGTGGACGTTGGATACCCTGATTTCCATGCACACGGTGAAGATACCACGACACAAAACTGAATGAAACATACCATGCGACTTGGATTCTTCCGCAGAGGCATTTTTGTACTGTGTAATTTTTCAGTCGAGACGAACAAAAGCAAACGAATAGAAAACAACAGCAACCTTTGGATTGCTTGTTGATGAGTACCACCGTAGACCGTATCCTCGCCGTGTTTCTCAATCAGAACAAGTTAAACTCGCTTATTGACACGCTCAATGTTGAGTGTACTATTTTTAAAAAGAAGGTTTGCCATTTCCGAAATGTCTCCGCTTCATGCGGGAGGGCAAACAATAGCAAACTTCTACTTCAAGTTACAATGATCCCAACGTCTCTCCGAGTCTCCGAGTCTCATGGCTACAGAACAGAGCCCTTTGCTGCCAGCAGATGAGCTCCAAGATGCTCCCCCGGTACAGGACGTGTACGACCGCTTCAGCCATAAGCAAAAGCGATTCATACTGGCCATTGTGTCCCTCACCGAATTCATTCCCAGTGTGTCTTCTCACCTCAATTCTTTTGTATTCAATCGAATCTCGATTAGTGTTCGTCCGCGGGTGCTTTGTCCCAGCCATACCTCAAATCTCAAAGGATCTTGACGCGACGCCTGCCGCTGTGAGGTACGTCGTTTTCCACGCCAGTCATCACTCTTCCATTATAAACCCGAGTGTGCAGTCTAGGTGTAAGCATAGTCGTATTCGCAACAGCCTTCAGCATGATGTTCTGGTCAGGATACTCGTCGTTCTGTAGGTGTTTGCGCGTCCTCCGCACTCGAGGACTCTCGTGGGCTGACTTGGATGTTCATGCCCTTGACTAGATGGCCGACGGATGGTGTACCTCTGGGGAATGCCCATCACAATTATTGCTAGTTTCGCTATTGCGGCGTCTCCCAACCTGACGAGCCTGCTACTTGGACGATTCGTACAGGCGTTTGGTTGTTCTGGCGGTTATGTCATTGGAGCAGCCACCATTGGCGACATCTACAAATCGGAGGAACGTGGGAGTGCCATGGGGGTTTTTGCCGGCGTGAGTCCACCCTCTGTGACGAACTGACGACTCAATACCAGCGTTGGTCATTTAGGCTACGTTACTTGCACTTGCTATCTCACCGCTCATCGGAGGTGACGTTTCGTTACAACATCTTTGACGAATGATATTGACCCTTGAATGACCATCCAGGAATTTTTACCCAGTACTTGTCGTGGCGCATTTTCCATGCTGCGCTGGGTGTCTGCGGCATGATACAGGTGTTGTTGCTCTTTTTCTTCTTACCTGAAACTGCCCATCCGGGTACGCGCGGAATCGACAAGATTCAAGGTCAAAAGAAGGCTTTCGTTTGGATCAATCCGTTCCGCTGCCTAGCTTTCCTACGTAGTCCAAACATCATTGTAGTCGTAAGTCAGTTTTATCAAGTAGGTGGCAGCGACCACACCATGACCTAACTGGTCCCTTTAGGCCCTAGCAAACACCCTTGTATTCATCCCGGACTTGGGTGCGTTGCATGCAAGAGCAGACCACTAACAGTCGATTATTGACGCGCCGGATGTGACAGTTTTATTGTTGCCAATGGCATATACCATTGTACGCATGCATGTGGCTTCGTCTCCCTGTCTCTCGCTGATGTGTTGAAAGGGAGCTAAATATGGCATCGCCAGTGAGAGCCTGATCGGTATGCTTTTTCTTCCAAGTGGTCTAGGTAACATCGGTGCGTCCCCATGGGTCTGCTATGCGCCCCTTGTCTTATTTACATGTTCAGTCGGGGCTCCGATTGGCGGGCGTTTGTCGGATGCGGTGGTGCGAAGGGCCAAGGAGAAATCCAATCGCGTATGGGTTCCAGAGGAGCGCCTGCGTGCTGCATGGCTCGCGGGTCTGGTGCTGGTACCCATGTCTGTCACGCTGTCTGGATTCACGACGGCGTACGTCGATGGGGCGCTCGGTCTGGTGATCAACCTGGTGTGTCTGTTCAACGACGGCGCAGGGGTGAGTAGTATCCCAGACATAATTTGCCATTGATGCAACCGTCCGTTAGGTGAATATAGTTCTCAACACGATCGGAGCATATGCAGTCGATGTCATGCCGGAGCGGAGTGCTGAGGTCGTGGCCGCTATCGCGTAAGTTGGTCCTACATATTGAAAATCGTACTCGGAATGATCGGTCGTCGTATGCATCGCTTATCTATACCAGAGCATTCCGATCGTTGTTTCTCGCGGCCTTGTCTACGCTGTGCATACCTGCCGTGGAAACGATCGGCGTGGCTGCAACGAACAGTATTGCGGGCATCTTGGCCTTGATTGGATATTTGTAAGTGTTCTCGCGGAAGTTTTGGAGCATGGACTGATGGGCGAGACAGCCTGATTTGGCTCACGATTCGGTATGGCGAGCAGATGCGCGCATACGTCGACGTTGGATACCCTGATTTCCGTATACGAGAGTCGGACTGCGACGATGCCACGCCAGATAACTGAATGCAACGTACTTACTTGGATTGGAGCATTGCCACTAGGACCGATACAGTTTTGCCGGGTATTACGGCACCTTGGCTGTACATACTCATGTTTTTGTAGATCTTGATTCGAGATGAAAAGAACTGCAGTTTTTGGACGTGGCCGAAGAATACGAACAGACCGATGGCCAAGGGAGAGACTCTTCAGTCCTTACTACTTCGGACGTCCACATTGGGGTGCGTGGTGCAATACAATACCTTCAGGACCCAGCACACACATGTCGACTAATGCAACGTTGCAAGGAGCGATACACGCTCGCAGGCACACAGAGCCCACGATCTGCCTCGTTCGTCGACTGGGAGCTACAACACCAGCCGCTGTAGAGTGAGTGATCAAGCGAGGGTCGACGACGCTCTGCTCGCCGTTTCTACGATGCCATCGTTCTTGTAATTGGAGACGTACGGACTATACTTCATTCGGGAAAGAAGAAACCACACTCATTGTCTGTTCGATGGAGAAACGATGGAGAAAGCCGATGACTCGCGATACTCAGTCAGCGCAGTTGCAATGGCGAACCAGTTCGGGTTCCGGGGTGCCGGTGAAGCATCGCAAGTGTCCGCACGCTTGTTTAGTTTGTGAGATCCCTAGCAGCTTATCCGAACATCCACACGAGGTGCTGCGAATTTGGAGAGAACGGTGGATCCACTTCAACTGTAAGCGTCGCAGGCATTGCACCGGCCATGATAGAACACGAAAAGAACCTCCCTCGATATGTGAGGAAGACGAAAAACAAAACCTCTGGGCTCACGATCTGCCGGCATCTTCCGATGGATAAAGAGTTCGGTAGTACCAAAGCGAGCTGGTAGCCTTCATCGACGTCTCCGCTCAACAACATTTTCTGTAATTGTGGTAAGTAACAACACACCACATCTTCCACAACAACAACCCGTATATATACTAATAACCCTTCTAATCA
>JBBPPB010000852.1:0-10626 GCA_038091755.1 Leccinum pallidistipes | reverse complement strand
CCTCTCACATTAATCAGTTTGCTTAGGTGGAAATTCCCCAAGACGAAAAACGAGCCTAATGGATCGCGCATTTACCATGTCGTTTTGCGCGGCATGAAGCTTATGCCATAGTACGCATGTTACCATCTCCGAAGCTGGGCTTAACGTAATTAAGCCCAGCTTCGGAGATGGTGACATAGTTGATAACGGCGACGACTCGGAAGGCGGAAACAGTAAAACGAGAAATGACCTGCTGGTGAATCACTTTCAAAGAAATCATCCAGGGATGCTATGGTGGTAGACAATTAATTGACTGATGATCCTTGGAATTCGCCGTGAATCCCTTGAATGTGATTTCGTTGGGCCCACTGTAAATTTATGCGAAAGAGATTTGTTACATGAATTAGAAATTGATTGCCAATGATTCTAGTCCTCAAAATAAATCTGTTTCCACCAGAGAGTCGGGGATTGGCGCCTGGCGCCGCTACGATATCACATTCAAACAAACCAGTCCCTTCGATTCTTTCATACCGAGCCGACACAGACACGGAAAAAAAGATACACACTGTAGACCCTCTCAACAACTTTTGCGCAAGCGGGAACAACAACTTCCGTGCGCACCACCTGCGCGATCGCACGCGCCCCATACAAGTCCAAATACCCCTTCTTCGCTAACCACTCCCGAGCGGCGTCGTCCACGACGAGAGTGATCCGCCGGTCCTTGAGTCGCTCAGCGACGTCATTGAGCCGGAGAGCCACGACGTCCAAGATCGCACTCCGGCCGGGAGAGCTTGTTGAACACTAGCATCGCGTCGAGGCGGTTGAGCAGCTCCGGGGGAAATACTCTGAAATTTCCATCACTTGACCAATGACTTTGCCGTTGGCATCGCAGGAGGAAGGGTCCGCCAAGACCTGACATGAATTAGGAAGCGCTCAAGCGCTCACTATTTGCAGTCATGTCGTCTGTTCGCGGTATCCGTCCGAGTGAAGATTGTCATGCCACTGCTTACCAAGGCCAGGAGACCGGCAAGATTCCTGCACCGAACTTAAACTCACATCATTCAGTCAAGTACTTCCCACTCAGAAACGGAGGACCGGCCAGTCATCGACAGGTGCCAGGAAACGCCCTAGTTCATAGAACGGAGACATTCGATTTTTACGTTTTCCGAACCAGGAGGTTGTAGAGAAAATAACAAAAGGGATAGACGAACATGTACGTCCACCAACCCCAGGCCAAAACCCGAATGCCTCTTTACCACCATACGAGGTACACGGTCGACAGCGCCGTCGCAGCGATCACTGCATACCCAGTCTGATACACGCCCTTGACGCTCACGACTGGAAACAGGGAACAAGGGACAAGGAATGATCAGTCACCACATACATCCCCGAAAAAGTAAAAGACAAGGAAACGTCAAGTCAACAGTCAGACGTACATTTACCCAAGTCCCACGTCAAATGCCGTACGCCGTTCCACCCGTGAAACGCAAACGGCGCCGCGAGCACCACCTTGGCCGTCGTTTTCACGAACTCGGGCAAACTTGCCACGGTCTCGATCACGTGGGCGCTGTCGAAGGTACCCGGGGCGACGAGGTACGCGAGCGCAAATCCATAGAGGACTGGTACACGACCGACGGATTTCGCATTTTATTTTATTTTATTTGGGGAGCGATGCATCAGTCAGCGTCACTTGTCCAAGAGATTCCATGTGAAAGGAGAGAGAGACTCACGCGTACTAAGTCCCGCGCCGGAGACCCGATGCACAATAGATCCCAACCAAGTTAACTGGGGCTGATAGATCGTAAAATGAGGACTCGAAGGTCGCTTCAGGCGTTGTTCGTTCAAGATCCCTTCCGAGGCGGAAGGTGGGAGGGATTCGGTTTGTATACCCCTGGGAGAATCGCAATATTGCGCAACGCGAGCAGGAAAGAAGCAAAGTGAGTTCGTTCCGAACAAAACCATATATACACGAACGAGCGACTGTTTCGTACCGTTTCACGAGAGCGGATCGCAATACAACCTGATTTCTTCCTGGGAATGCAACAACATCAGCATCAGTCGTCAAACAACCTCCCATCCCAACTAGTCAGGCTACTCACCGAGTTTAGTGGGAGCAAACGCAGCTCGTCTGAGCGAAGGAGCGAGACCGAGAGCACGGACGGACATGATGGTGGTTCAGTTGTGAGATTGAAAGACACCAGTCTGATGCGTGGGAACGGCTCTCCCGCCCCGCCGACAGGAATCACACGCTCGCGGAAACATGAAAGTGATATCTAACATCTACATATGTACCTAGGATGAAAGTGTAGAGGGAACATTTATGTGATACTCGAGAGCAACAAGCCAGAGGGATGATTACCAACCCAGTAGACTATTGAATAATAGGGATCAATGATGGAAAGGTAGTGGTGGCAATATTGGTAATAGTCGCATTGTAGCTACTAGCACAGGTATCTTGTGTGAAATGAGGAAAAAAAAACGATGGCAAGTATTGCACGTGGGGATGGGTGCGGCGTTAAGAGACTGACTGAAAGGAATGGGCAGGTAAAAGAAAAGTCTGCAACGGTTTGTGTCTGTAGTGATGTCCAGGGGCCAATGGTCGACGCGAGGGGGACAGTATGATCGAGTCAAATGGAAAGTGTAAAATCGTATCTGAATCAATGGAGGATGAATCGTACAAATGCAGTGAGTGGGTCAAGGCTCTAGGCAGCTGTGTAACATTGAAAAGTTTAGGAAGGAACAGCCTACGCTGCTGAGCCCACGAATTTCAATGCTGATATGTAGACGGCAGGAAAAGCAAACCAGAACGGCGGCCAGCCAGTTGCTGTTATCCCAGCACAATGTCGTTCTCGCCCTGTGCAGTCGTTTCCCAGATCGTGTCGGCTATCGGTGTATGTGCGTGTTCTGGACCGTCGGTACCACCACCTTCAGTACCCTCGTCCGCATCCCGTCCTCGGCCCTCAGCCAGCCAGGCAACTTCATGCCGATACACCGGTCGCCCTTGGGGGGTCATCCCAATGACCGCTGTCGTCCCCGAAACGGTCTCTGCTCTCCTCCGATTCCGCAGTTGGACGTATGCGTGCGATGTCGGGGAAGGTACAGGTAGGGGGACGTTGGGTGGCAATGCCGTCACCCGCTGTCTCGTGTGCTGCGCTATCGGAGGTGGTGGCATGTTCGGAGCTACGAGCTGGACTTGGTTGACCGAAATCGGAACACCCACCCCCGCAGCCCTTTCTCGGGCAACTCGCTCCCTCTCCGCCCGCCTTTCCGCCCGTGCCGCAGCACTACTATCCACACCGTCTGTCACATATCCGTTCCCGTGATCATGTCCAAATTCCTCGACGTCCTCGCCGTCTTTTGCGCTGCACCAAAACCGATGTCCTTCACTCCATGCCGTGCTCTGACATTCCTTTCCACAATACTTTGCCTTTCTGCATCGCCTGCACTTGGCAAACTCTCGAGGATACGATTCCCATTTACCGCAGAGCACTACATCACACATGAGTCGATCGTATCCCAGTCAACGAAGAGCACAGAAACTCACTGTTGGCACACTGCCGAATACCACCCCTACTGTCGTCCTTCCGACACGCATTCCTCATTATAACACCTGCCCAATATTGAATTTCGGGAGGAAGCTTCGGAGGAGGGTTGGGTAAATCGTTCTCCGACGAACTCGGCCGGAAAGTGAACCGTTCAACCAAAGAAAAGACATTCGTCATCCGAGGGGGAGTAATCGTCGTCCCAGTACCAGTCGTCGCCGGAGGTACCTTCTCTTTCTCTTTCCCTCTCGCAGTAGCAGATGCCAATGCGCGGAAGAAACCATGACTCTCTTTAGCTGGTTGAGGATGGGGTTGCGTGGTCCGGGGCGTGCTTGGACCAGCAACCGGGTGTTGAGCCGCGCGGTTGGTCGGAAGATTGGCTGCGGCAGGATGAAACGATGCCCGCTGTTTGTAAAACGCCTGTCTCACGTGGGGGTACTTGCTCAGGTAAGCCAGGAGTTGAAGACCGAGTAAAACGTCTTCGTCTTTATATGGCCCCGAGTCAATATCACGATGGTGATGCACATGGTTAGGGACGCGTCCGAAAGCCATGGGACCCGGTTGAGGAGTGAGATGATCACGAGTAGTTCCGGTGACACTGCCACGGATGGGACCACCGGGTATGGCAGCTGTGGGACCGGAAGGGGGAAGTGCGACCACCGTCGCTCGCGGTGTCGCATCAGGGGCAGTGCGTGCGCGCCTATCTAGCACAGGCGCGTCCATGCCAAGCATATTCCGAGGAGCGGTGTCATCTATGGCACCAGGAGCTCCAGGTGGTGCACCCATCGCAAAATCGTCGTTGGGTTCCAAAGATACGATGCCATCCTCCACACCAACCACACCAACACCGTCACTGTCAACTCCACCTCCTTGTCCATGATTGATAATGATGTGTGCGTCGGCATTTACTTCTAGGGCGGTTGTTTCCGGGACATCGGTTATTATTCCGACCGTGCGTCGTGGTCGCTGGGTCATTGAACGAGCCGGGGGTCGGGGAGCACGGGGGAAAGTGGCATGTGTAGATGCGGTGGTATCGTCAGTATCGTGGGATTGGTCCATGTCGACGTCAATATCGCCATCATCCTCCGTCTCCGTCTCGGGGCGCGAATTGTCAGTTGATTCGTCCGGAGACGTAGGCATCCGTGGGCGAGGACGAAGAGGACGGGACCTAGTGGTCAGGTTCGTCCCGGGGGGTTCATCCCACATGGGACGGACGACGACCGTGCCGCTACGGTCACGGCCATTCACAACGACTGTTGCGGTGGGGGTTCTTGATGAGGGCGTTGCATTGGCTGAGGCTTCGGTGGAGATGTCAGTATCGATCTCACGTAATGAAGGTGGTGAGCGGCGGGCATACTGTGCCCGCTGGCGCGATGTGACTGGTATGGACACTGGCTGTGACGAACCATCCACAATGACGGAGATTTCAGAGGTGTTTCCATCAACAGAAACATCTATCATCGAAACGTCCTAGAAAGGGTTTATCAGTTCTCGAATGTATTCGGTAAAGGACGCGATCTACTTCATCAATAGTGGCACTCGCGCTCTCGATATCGACATGCCCCTGACGAAGGAACTCGCCGGCCGCGATCTGCCTTTGCAGAGCGCGGGTTAATTCTGCGGCACCATCTCTCTGCCTTTGCTCCGTGAGCGCCTGTCTCCTTGCAAGACGTTGCTCGCGGGTTTCCCTCGGCAAACCCGTAGCGCTCGAGCTCGGACCGACTGCAAATCCCTTGTTGGCCAACCATGCTTCGAGGATACAACCGACGACATCGAGCGTCCCGGCTTGGACTACGCGGCTTCGGATCGGTTCACTTCCTCTCACGCCGATGTTTACCACGCATTGGAAAGCGAGTGAGAACCGGTAGGCGGAGTGCCTGTCGAACGTCGGCGGGTTGAGGGTTGGGACCAACTTTGGAGGGCGTGTGTTGGGCGGAGAGAGGCCGTATATCACGTTTGGGTTCTCTGGCGGGGGCGGGCAGATGCAAAAGTCGTGCAGGATACGAACAAGGCGCTCCAGACCTCCGTCCATGGTCATGATTTCGCGTATTCGTGGGGAGGTGGACGTTAAATAAGTGAGATGGTGGAGGGAGTTGAATAGCGGCAAAGGGGAGGTGGTATCGAGCGCTACCGAGCGAATTGAAATCAGGATAAAAAATAAACTGCGAACAGATGAATGTAGTATACCTCTTCTGTCATAGAGCTGGGATGAAATGCAGACGCAAGCCCTGTTCTGGGCAGGGAAAGCGAAGTTGGATTCTCGCATGGCGGCGTGCGAGGCGATGGTTACGACCAATCGAGATGTTGGATAACGAGCTTTGTTGTATACAAAAGCTAATGAATACTAGCGATCTGAAATAAAAGTGTCAGATTCAACACTTTCTGTTTGTAAAGATAAAGATGGTGGAGAAAGACAAGAAGTGGCTCGACGCAGGAGGGCTGGTTGACTCCTACGGTCGATGACTGAGACCGTTGTGTGTTCTTGTTTGGTCGGTGTGGCACAACACCCTCGATGCTGGCCCAGTCGCTACTATCGTGTGACCATCATGATGCACATCGGATTAACGGGTGACCCCATGGCACGTTTGACTGTTTCATGTCTCGGCCGAGATCTAAGTACAAAGGCCTAATCTTTCCAGCCCGACATACAAACAGAATCTTGGAGGACTTCAAGGGTATCAAGGTATGGCATGTACTAATGAAAACTGAATGTTTCAGAGACGTGGACGTTGCATCCCAATGCTTTTGATGACGTGTCTTACTGCACCCGAGTTCTTTCCTTCACAATTGAGCACGAGTTCATTAATGTGTAGATCCTATGCTCTGACAAAGGCCAGACTTTGGCGGGCAGAAACCCATGGACATCCGAGGTTACTCAAATCATCGTGGTCGGAGGTAGTGACACAACGCCTCGTCTCACGAATCCAGACTACATCAACCCGACCGTACCCGCTGTGCAAGTCTAGTTATCTAATCTGGAGCGACCTGAATCCGCGAGAGTGTGGCATCAATTGCGCGGGAGATTTACACAAATCCAATGCTCCCCCTTCCTCTACGTTTCACCCTTTGAAACACTAAGGCGGCGTGGTAAGGCCGAGGTGAACGGACGGGTCTATGAGGCCTCAAGGCCTCCCAATCTCACACCAATGACTAGGGGATGCTGACTTTGTTTCTTTTATTACCTCTCAATGACTCGTTCCTCCAAATACTTATTCCTTGTACGCACTGGGCCGGAGCGACTTTCACAAATACAACCAACACGACTCCATCCCGAAATCCACCGTATGCACCTTTTTTTTTTGTTTCGTGGCGTTTGGACGGTCGGTGCATCGAGATCGCGAAGTATCATCGATTTCGAAAATGCACCCTCGTCGAAGCGAACCCCAAGAACAAGTGGAGTGGAGATCGAACCCACGACACAAATGCCTTGCGTCATCTCAGAAGATCAAGAGTTCAAACATTCAAATGCAAGGCTGGGGACTGAGCTATGCCTAGTCAGATTGCCCATGAAATCCGCTGCAGGCATATCGATGACGCTCTCCAACGGTATTTTTTGCAAGAAAATATGGTCTTCGTGCTGCGCCCTTTTTGCCAATGGGTTTCGTCTCTTTTGTTCTCGACCCCCGAGCCTGAGGTTCGGCCTGTATACCACGAAACTTGTGTTCTGTGGGCGCACTACAGTCGGATCCAGTCGCCCTATTTGGATGCATCTTACCGTCAGCGGGGGAGGTGTTACTGCGATAACCACCACGGTTTGTTGCACTGGTCCCAGCCACTGCGTCGTAGCTGACAATATTATATACGTATCTATAGCAGTCTATCTTACCAAGAATACAAGCGAACTTTCAGCACGAGTACATTCAAAACGCGATTTCTTGCATTGTCTGGCAAGAACTCCGTTGTGGAAACATCCTACAACCATATTCAATGGCGCCGCTCGTACTTATCTCTCCTGGCTGCATATTTCATCTGATGTGGCTCTTCAAAATCGCAAATATGTTGTTGTTCACAGAGAATCTACGACTCTCGAACAACTCGCCGAGGTATACCGCCGAACCCAGGGGTACAGTACGGTCGTGCTCCAGGATTCATCTCTAGCGATAGATCTTTCTATGGGGAGCTGACAATGATACGGATGGGGATGTCGATCCTGTCTAGAATGTGGTATATACCCCAAAGTGAGCACATTAACTTTTACAATAATATGAGAAGGTAGGACATAACATGCCATACCATAGTGGACGTGTAGTAAAGCAGGAATTCATCATCGGATGTCATTGAACCTGTCTCGTCTGTGGGAGACTACGCCCCGGTTTCCTCTCATCCGGAAGGGAGGCCATAATTCAAAAGCAGAACTTGATTCTCTGAAGGCAGACTGGCACTGCGGCGGCACTCATGATGTGCGTACAACGTTCGTGAAACTTGACTTGTCAGTGAGCCACGGTTCAAGAGAAGAATTAAGGATGCGCGCGAATGCCGAATCACTGCGCCCTCCGTGGGCGGCATCACATCAAACGTTCTTCTTGGCGGTGGTGAATAGTACCCAAGTTGGCCTGGACTCGAGTGGGGAGCTTTGCCTTGACGTGGCATGAACGCTGAGCAGTGAGCAGGGTCGTCGTCTTCGGACATGCCGCGGCATAGTCGCGATCTGAACTTGAGTTTGAGCGTCGAACGTCAGCCCCGGGCCGGCTGTGCTGCCTGGAAGAAATTTCGAATAAATTGTCAACATCGACTCAGATGGTGCAATGACCTGCGGGTGTAAGGATCCAGGAGAAAGAGGGCAACTGCGATGGGCTCGAAGGAGGTTATGCATTTGAACAATCAGGCCTTTTTGAAGGTAGTAACATGTTTTGAATCTCAGCAAAATCCCAGCTTATTCTCCACCACTTCACTTGATTCATTGATTCAAGTAAGTACTAAGTCCTCGGATTCCTGCAGCCAACCTCATTACTGCAATCATACCGAACATGAGCTTAAGGGCAAGAGCAGCGTCGCCAAAAGAGAAGGGAAAGAAAAATCACATTGACCCCCATGATGCAGACCTAAACGCCTAATCGTTTGGCCTGAACTTGCGCCGTCACACGTGTTCTACCCTCAGCCTATCGGAGACGAAATGGTTAGTCAACCCATGGGAGGACAGAACTTTGTCCGTTTCCATACTCAGGCTATCATCGTCACGATGGCCTGGTCGTTACACCTGACTAAAGCGATCTTTGCCCGGACGGAGGGATACGGCAACCGATGACCCCAGGACTTCAAAAGTTCCAATGGCCGTGTTCGACCGCTTCGAAGTTAGGTTGTTCCGATAGGACCGCCGGGCCGATGTCCTCTGGTCTGGGTCTGGTTTGTGGAACGCGTGCCATTGCTCATATGCCGTGCTTGGACTGCCGATCCTCACCTTTTACCCGGCCCACCCGGGTCATCTGTTCATGCTCGCTCTCGTTCGGGTGAGTCCTATTGTCACTCCGCGTTAGGGGGGAGGGAATGACTCAGGTGACCCGATTGTCTCCGTATCTCTACGTTTCTCCAGAGGGGCCCGTTCAATCCCTCCGAAGTGTATTTCCCCGTTGGTATTTCTGACGGGGAACATGGCAGCACGGAGCCACATTAAGTCGGTGAAACTGCGAAACAATTAGATGGGAATGCTTCCGCGGTGAGCAGTGACACCATATCGATATAATTTTTTAGAATGTGGTTCGATCATAATGACGCGCTGAAACATCCAACGTTTTCCTGCCCCACGCGGAGTCCATAGCCAGGCTTTCCCAAGAGTCGGGACGAACGGGGTCGTCTGCGACTCGTTCTCTCGTTGCTACTAATAGGTGAGACGTAGGATCATAGCCTGGATCGTGCTTCATAACACTGGCCCATCGGTAGATTCATCCCTGCCGTGAGATTCACGGTATCATATCGCACGAGTGGCCCGTTAATCGGAATCGCGCCATATGTAAACAGATAGATATATGGCACACCCACGAGCTAATTCAAAACCAAAAAAAAAAAAATTGCTCGTAAATTTCCACGCCGCTGCCACTCGTGTCAACGTCCCACTTTACTACAGGTAAGTTATCAGGAAACGAAATGGAAACGCACAGCATTTGAGTATACATACCTACTGCTCGCACGCCATCGATCGTGTTATGATACTCAATCAGTGTAATCTCGGTTCCGGCTCCCTTACTGACTCGGAAGTTGTTCCTGGAATCCACCCTATCACTCAACCACAGACCATGTAAAATACCTTTCTCCCTGGCTTAGCTATTATTAATTTATCATCCGTGTCTCCTGATCTCATATAGTCAAATTTACCTTTGCAGAACCACCAATGAGGTATTTGCTATTATTTGTACTTTGAAGTTGTAGTAGAAGCCCTTTGACAACCCCTTTGAATCCTTTTTCCTTCAATCCACGCTGACCCGTGGAACACCCAGCTCTGACTTTACTCCAACATGCCGCTCTTCCGATGCGGCCCAACTGCAGCTATTGATAGGAATCTTTACGAATAGAGCATTTCCTACTGTGTCAGCAACCCGACACAAACAAGCCCTCATCGTCCATGATGCTCATTGAGTGCCCAGACGGACGGACATCCAAACGGAATTATGATAATGGTCTCACATCACACATGCATTTCTAGCGAGCGATACTGACTTCTCAACTATCATCCGACACGACCGGGATTTGGATACGGGCGCGTATGCTTGCACCCATGTGTGCGTGCACTAGCGAGGCGTTTCCAGTTCACAAGTTCCTGGCGCTCAGGAACTCACGTCCGAGGTCTCTGGGAGTCTCAATCCCGCGTCCGCCTACTTGGTGCCCATACCCACGTGTTACCTACGCGCGCTGAGATCCTAGCCCTGCCTACTTGGACTACTTCGTCAGACGAGAAGAACATAAAATATAGGAAGAAAAGAAATGTGGCAGCCATTCATGTATGCGCAAAATCGAGAGGTAGGGAACGCCTTGGGGTACTGCAATGGTTTGGTTTGAAATTTTGTTTACCTTTGCCTCGGTCATCTTTCACAGCGGGCGTCTCAGCAAGTCAGCGTCATGTGCTCCGGTTGACACGATCGCTTACCAGCAGTAGGTCCCGCTCGTCTACTGT